>JAOXJM010000063.1:6447194-6458726 GCA_026413425.1 Tringa solitaria
CTGATCTGTAGATAATGATCAATTGTAGAGATTTAGGTGAGTACTTCTGTCTTGAATCTGCTGGTATTTTAATTAGTTTACATCAGCTGGGTTCTTATAATCACTCTATGTTCAGCACTTCTATTCACTGGATTCAGTCACAGAAACATTGGTATTTTATAAAAGTTTTGAAGAAAGAAATGCAACACAGGCACCTGCATTTGCACCAGAGCCATGGTACATCATTTATGTGAAACAAGTCTGAACACTTTCCATATTCTGCACCCACTTCTGACATGATCTGACAGCATGAGTGAAGCCTCTTAATGACAACCGATGATCATACATCACATCACTATATTACTTTCTGTGAGTGGAAAGATCAGTGTAATGAAACAGAACTGATAGGGCAAAATTCTTTATAGTACTAGTTACCCATGGGATTGGTGTGAACTAAACCCTGCCCTGTAGACTTAGCTTATCTACGAGACGTCACTGGAGTAAGTTCAATCCTGTTGTAACTCCATTGATTCCCATGATATTTTCAACAAATATGAACATTGAAAGATCTGGGCCACACTTGCTTGTTTCTGGGGTTTGGATCACTGAATGGTCTAGTCATGATTTTTTTTTTTCTTAATTCGTGTCTGTTAGAAAAGGTGCACAATTTTCTCAAGTTGTCCTTATTAAACAGAGAACATAAGTGGGTCAAACAGTTCATGAATGTAGATCACCATTAAATGAAAGGATAGAAAAAGAGACTGCTTGTTTATCTGTAAGAAATTACTGTAGAGATTTTATTCTCAAGGAAAACTCTACTTTTCACAGGAAGAATGAATTGTTGTCATCACACTGCCAGGAGTCTGACTGTTACAGAGTTTTCATGTGTAGCATGAAACTGTCAAATATAAGAGGAAAATGCCTGTAATTTCAGTCTTACATGGAATAACTGATGACTTCCATGGTGGAGCAGAATGATTAGCTTCATAGTGTGGCTATAATGTAGAGAGGGCTTTATTGAATCAAGGACACAGTGACATTCACAAATCTGCCAGTAGGGGCTACTGCACAACTCGTGGAATAAACACATTAAGAAAAAATTAATAAACTGTCTCACAGAAAGAGCATGTGGTGGAATTACCCCAAGGGACCTAAATATAGTGTTCTACCAGATGGACTGCAGGAGAAACACCATCTGATTAGAACAATGTAGGCTTTTCTATACGACTGTTGCTGTGCATGAACTTGTCTATGCTGGATTTTTTTTTTATATTTTTCACTAGCTTGTTTAGGAAAATCCTTCCTTATGCATTCTTCTTTGTTGCTTCAAAGCTCACTGCTTTGAAAAGCTTAGGGAGAACTTCATTAAATTTAATAGAGTAGTTGCAACAGAGAGGAAAAGAAAAATTAACCACTGAAGTATGCTGGCTTGTTTTGTTTTTTTCCTTCTTTGTGACTAGCATCACTGTCAAATAAAATTTAATTTCTCAGGTATAAATATTGGCATCTTTCAGGCTTTACTCTCTCTTCCAAAGCACACTGGACAAACAGTAGCAATTGATTATAGTCTTCTTCAAGGCAGTCTGAGAGCTTTCTCCATAAGAGTTCAAATCTCTGTCCAAAAGCCCACTGTGTAGACTACCCACAATTTTTTTAGTGGTAGTGTTGTAAAAAGTATGCTTTAATTGCAGTGTTTAAATTTGCAACCTGCTAATCTTTAAACGTATCCAACACTATACAGAACAAATGCAGAAAGTTATGTACCTATTCTTATAATTAAATTTGACTCTGCATAAGTTATTGGACTAAATGAGCTGGATTTAATCTAATCTTTTCAAGTTCCTGGAACTTCTGCTCAAAACATGAGAGCATTTATCATGCATAATTGTTTCTCCTTTGTAGTGCTCCTCATTACCTCTGTTTGCATTCAGCTTTTTACATTATCTAAATTCCGTTTGGTATCAAAAGTCATTTCAACAAGGCAAGAAACTAGCAGTAAGAAATATGTGTTTGTTTTGTGATACCTAAATTGTTTATAAAAAATCTATCAGTGAAATCAATAGACGCCCTTGGTGTGCGGAAGATTAGACACTCCAGACCCTTGTGGTTTTTTGAACCTTTTTGTGTATGAAGGTCTAAAATTTTGTTGTGTCTGCTTGGATGTTCATGGACACTGAAAGTTCTCCTGTGTTCTATGGTCCAGCTGTCATCCACCTCTGAACCTCCAGTTAACTGCATTTGCGTTCAATCAGAGCATGGGGAAGTGCTCCCCATAAAACAGGAGATTTCTGGTACTTGCACTCAAACAGCCCTGCCAGGTCCTGGCTAGTGCAAAGTTCAGAGGGCTACTGCGGGCACTGCAGTTTGCAGGCACCATGGGTTATAGCCCCTGGGCAACTTGCTAGGGGTGACAATTGCTCTGCTTTAATGCTTTGGGTTTAGTTTGTTTTTAAATGCTTGAATGTTACATGACTTCTTGTAATTAAAACACTTGCACAATGAGCACAATTCACCCTTTGGCATTAATTACTCTCAGAGATAGTATAAAAGTAAATATGCATTAATCTTCTCTAGCAAGGGGAGTTGTACAATTAACATCTAAGAGCCAGAGGTGCAGACCAGGAGTCAATGGCAAGGAGTTCTCCATATATGTATTTTTCAGGAGGCTTTTCTTTAACTGTAAGAAGTGAAGAGGGTTTCACTCAGCAGTAGGTTGTGGTGTCGGAGCGTTGGTCCTGGGCAGCGGAGGGCACTGCTAACACACTTGCAGGGGAAAATGAAAACAGTCTGAAGCACATGTACCTGCCTCCAAGTGAGTGGCTGAGCCACTGTTGCTGTGGTTGTCATTGCCAAACTGTAGTACTTTTTACATTAGATGAAAATATTTTTGAGTTTGATTTGGACTTACATTTAACTATAGAATGTGTGCAGTCCAGATTCATACAGAGTCATAATACAGAATTTGTAGTAAATCTTTCTTGAATAAACAAGGAGCTGTACAATGAATCCTAGTAACGGACATTACGACAACCATTACGTATCTCTCAAAAGAAGGAAATGGGAAAAGGATGATTGTTGAGTTGAATTCAAGCTTCCAAGCATTGATGTGATATTCAGGACTTCAACACTCAGATGAACTGAGGTACCTGGGACTTCTAACATGGGTGCTCAATTCCTGCTGGAGATAGTGGGAGTTGGACATGCTCATGTGCAAGAGAAGACCTTCTTTTAGTAGACCTGATTATTCAGTTGATAATGAGGTCTGGCCATGAAAGCTGACATTTATGACAGGCTTTACTAGATTTGAAGTTGAGAAATAGAATGTCCATTTTGCAGATGCCAAACTTTACTTCTCTCTTTCTTTTTAATCCTACATGTACTCACCCGTAAATTGAAAGGAGTGGTAAGCATTTGTAATCTCTGAAAAGTGTAGGAGACAGCAGGTGTAATGTCTTTGGGATGCACTGGTACAAGTCCACTGAAGAGAAATATTCAAATCGAAACCAGTAGAAAATATATGGTATTCCAAAGATGACCTTAATGAACCTTAATATAAAGTTAGAATAATTTCTTTCTGTCTTTTAAATACGTAACATCTTTAGAGGGCTAAAAATTACATTTGTTTTTGCCACCGATAAACACAGATATTTTTCTGCTGTTTTCATTTTCTTTCTTTCTTTATTTTCTAAGTCTTCTGAGTCCTTCTTGTTTCTCAAAAGTAATTTATTGACAAACATAACTAGCCAGGTGTATACCCCATGTGTCTGGAACAAGAAGAGTCCCTGAGCTTCATTTAACCAGGCACTGTTCAGCAATCCAACAGTGATTTACTTCTTGCTCATGAGATTATTGATCCAAATTTGAAATGTTCTTGTTGATTTTCAGTTCTTCTTGACCTATGTAAAATCCCAATCAGTCACCCAGAGGTGAAAGGTTTCTTACCAAGCTAGAACTGCACCTTGACATCAATTAATCAGTATGAGGACCTATAACCAAGCCACTGTGAAGGTTAATATAATGAATATTCATGAGTATCTATGTAAATCTAACCCTGTAAAATATGAGTGGGAAGATCCTTAAAGAATTTTCAATCAGCTGTATCATCCATCATTTTTCAGATCAACATTACATGGATCACAGTTTAATTCATTGCTATTCTCTGTCCTCTCTCTCAAAGTCTCCAGTTACAGATACCTACAAATAGATTGGACGCCTTCTGCGATAATTAGTTTTTCTTTTAAGGACCATGTATTACCCTTCAGGTTTAAATTGTGTGAGGATGGCTGCAATCCCTCTAATGATTGATATCAAGCTCCTCACAGTTCTAGTAGGTTAATAAAGAGTAACATGAGCAAATATAAGCCAGTGAGTGTATTAAAAGCTCCCCTTCAAGCAATCAACAGGGTACTAAGGGAAAAAAAAATAGTTACTGGACTATGCCCTAAGATCATCTAGGCAGCCTTCCCTTATTTTTCAGTTGTAACTTACTCTGAAAATTATGTCCTTCAACTAAAAAAAGCAGCATGAGACAGGAGAGGAAGTGTCTGCCAGAATTCCCTTGTGAAGTTCTTCTTGGATCAGCTTGTCAGAATGACAAAGTTCAGACAGAGCACAGGCTTTTCTGCAAATGAGATAAACAGCATCTGTAGGATTCCCACTGAAATAGATGTCGCAAATTGTCTGATGGAATTTAATCTGTTTTATAATTGATAATTGTAATTGTGAAGCAATTTATAAGCTCCTGTGTTAGCAGGTAAGAAGGAGTTAATGGAATGACCACTTTTCCCTTCCACCTGCATTGCTTCCCTCACTGCCATTATAGAGCTAATTAGTGGCAGCTCTCCTAAAAGACTTAGGCCCAGCCACAAAGGGACAGCCTGGCACTCAGCCAGAGAAATATCTCAGGCAGGAGAAGATTAGAGCCACATATTGTCGTATTTTTCTGTGAAAGATGATGGGAGACAGAGAAATTAAGAGCAGTGTTCGGCTGCCTGTCCCATACCCCGCAGACTTGCCCCTGCAGAAAAGCCCAGGTTTGGATTCTCCCTTTCTCCCGCAGGGGTGGAGGTAACAATCCCAACACAAACGAAGTAAACATCACATGGGAGAAAACCTGAAAACTGTACATGGATTTAGAGACTTTTTTTGATATTTTTTTTTTTTAACCCAGAAGCAGTGAGAGCAGAGAAAGCTGCAAAGATGATAAATTTTTTAGATTTTTAGATTCTGCTATGGGACATGTGGACACCAGGGGGTGCAATGACCACTGTCTGAGGGGCTGAGGACGCCAAGATGCAATTACATCCTCTCTCTGTGTAGGTTAAACAGAGGAGAGATTATTCTGTGAGATGTGTTGAAAGGAAACACTCTCTGTAATAATTCTGTTGCCAACAATACACTTAGAAAACTTAATTTTTTATTATACAACTTCAAGCATACTCTTCTGAGTATCTGGCAACATGAGTAGGACTGAAAAGCCCGGAGAGCTGAGACGTTCTGAAATATCATAGTTGATTCCTACACCTAAAGTATCGCAGCATCGTCTCTACAACTTTTCTCGGCAGAACTAAGCTATGCAGTGGAACTGCTGAAAACGTGCATGATGACAGAATAAAATTCATTGTAGAAGGTTCTTAAATATGTGTTAATATTAAACATTATGGGATTATTCTCCAGTCTTGTGCTAATTTTGCTCAAGTAAGAAATCCTTTCACATTGTTGTCAGGATGCAGCTTTCCATGCAAAATCAATTCTGATGATAACAGTAGCACTTAGCTGATCTCAGAAGGCTGTTCCATTGTGTTTTTGAAGTCAATCCCTTATTACTCGTCTATAGAAATTCATATACGATGTGTTGAAAAGCTTGCAGATAAATAGCTCAGTGTATATCATTGCATCTCTTATTATGGAAATTGCTGTGATCATTTAGATGTAATAGATTTGGGACTTTTTAGTTAGCAACAGAGTTTCTGCAGAATAAATGAAAGAAAAATATTGATAGGTAAACTTGGCTCAACAAGATGAGAAGAATAGTGTAAAACATTTATAGTAAAGCAAGGCTGTTCAGTTAAAAAGCTAATATTAAAGGACATACCTGTTTGTGGAAAAACTCACAAAACAACTGAAGAGCATTTCAACAGTAAATGCTGACAGACAAATTAAGTAATAAACGGATTGAAAGGATTTGTGTTACTTATCTTGATCTAAAGAAGCAAGTACATAATTGTAATTGACCACAGTTTAACCCGTTTGCAGTTCACTGTTCAGTGAACATTTTTAAGATACGCAATTTCAGTTGTAAAAGCAAAATTAAATAAATGTGATATGGCTTGCCTTAGTGATATCTGAAGCATAAAATGCCTGTATTCAACCTATAACCTCTTAAAAATAGAGCTAATGTAAGTGAACATGGTGCCATTCATTAGCATGTCAATGGTGATTCTCTTACACGATGCCATTAAATTACTGTGGTGATAATTGAGACATTAAAAAAAGACAGATGCTAGGTCTGTTTCTAGGCTCTTATAACCCTTTAGCAATTAAATTTCAATGAGCTAACATAACACAGCTCTAGCAAAAATTAACAATTGGGAATATTTTTCTGTAAGATTGCCTTTCTCTAACTGAATTAATATTTTAAAGGGCCAAATTTTCAGTGCAGACTCTACTTCGTTGATGTGATTTCAGTATTGTTAAATGGGCCAAAGGCTGGCCTAAAGGGGCTGATGAGGATTTTCATAATGGGGATGAATGGGACATGGGTAGGGGAGGTTGTTAGATGCTGTAGATTCAGTGTATTCTTTGCCTGGAAAGCATGGGAGGTGGGAGAACGTGCCAGGGCTAAACCCTCAGTTAAGCAGAATGTTCAACTGAAAGCAAACAGGAACAGAGTGAGGGGTAGAGACAGAGGTGTGGAACAGGGAATGGGGGTTTGCAGTTTGTGTCACCATAGAGTAAAAGTGATGGAGAAGCGTTGTGGACTCTGCCCCTGTCAGTCCCGCTCTCTGCAGTAACAACAATCTCACCACCCTGGTAAGATGCCAATGGCTGCCAAAGCAGAGCTGGCTGAAGGGGTCCTTGCTTGGGAAAAGCTGCTCTATCACGTTCTGCACATGTAGGAGGGGGACCAGGACTGATGAAGAAAACTCCCACACCAAAAGTAAAACAAACAGATGTGAATCCCATTGACCCTCTGTAATCTGAATGTTTTGTTGAGTAATTTCAAAAATTCCTATTTTCATCATGTATTTAGAGGACTATTTTTCTTTTCCACTTTTGGCCTTCCAAAGCATGACAAAATAGTGAAAATTTTGCATGTTTAGTAACATCGAGGACAGGGGCTACTAAGTACCAACTGAAATACTTTGTCTTCTCATCTAGATCAGTGTCTCCCCTTTGCCTTGTAATGAACCAGTTCGATGCATTGTCACAGGGCCATGGAATGCTGTAGTGCAAATATGGTACAGTTAGAAGCACTGGCTGCTAGCTAAAACCACCTGCTGTCGATGCTGCTGGCCCCAGGCATCTCTGCTGGCTTCCAAATTCTTTCCCAAATGGTGCTGGGCAGCTAAATGCTGGGTATGATGTTCAGGGAACTGAAAACCATGCAACACAGCGTGCAGTGTGACACATCATTGTGTTCCTAAGGCAGCTTCTCATGTAAATCTCATGCAACTGTCAAACCTTGTGGGATGTACTTCAGTTTATAGGCAAACTTGCCTGTGTCTGAACGGCAAAGAAAATTATAGAGAATGTCTTACTTCTTTCTCAGGCACATTTGATTGTGGTGCACCAGTTGTGCTTGCTAAGGTCTAAACCCGACTCGGATAAACTCGTTTGCCTCCCTATGACCTTGCAGAATCTTGAGGCTGGTAAATTCCAGGGACTTTCTAGGGAAATGGACAGGGCAGGACTGGAAGAAAAGGCATCAGGATCTCTTCCCCGATCCTCTTTCCTCCCAGGTATCTGCTAAATGTTAGAATTCACTTATTAGAGACTACTAACGACATTGTATGTGAAGGCTAGTTGCCATCCACACACTGGGAACAACCAGGATTTCTTTCCCTTCACTGGGATGTTTACTTTGTCATACAAGGCACGCTGAATAAAGCTAGTATTTCCCAGGTCACTGGGAGTAAATTGCAGTGTAAAAGCTCTGCTTGCAGACCATGGGTCATGTTAATGCAAATCATCCTATTCTACTGGTTTCCTTTGAGGTACGCCCATTTACACCATTCTGAGTAGTTGACCCTATCTATATAACAGTGCTAGCATATGGCTTTTAAAAACTTCATGACACTGTGCTTTAAATCAGAGTGATCATTAACATCTCAAAAAGCATCATAGCATGGACTGAATTATCTGTAATAGCTTCAATATGCCAACACCTGGCTCAACAGGTGCCTGAAGTCACAGCAGGCCATCTGTTACTGGTCCAGTTGGATGCTTTCTAAATGCACGTAGCAAGAAAGCAAGGGCACTGGGGAATAAAGTCGGAGAGAGGGAATCCAGCAACCTGCAGTCAGAATGCCAGGTACAGAAGCAAAGGAGGAATGTGTATTATAAGTAAGGCTTTCCATTCTGTGTTTTAGTCTGCTGGGAAGATTGGAGGCACTGTGAAATTTTTAAATAAAAGCTAGATATAAACTTGGAGACAACCACCAGCTGTTCATTTCTCTTCTGCAGCATGTGGAGGAACAAAGGCACATTAAAGACCAACAAAAGGATTGAAACAGCATAGAGCAGCATCTGTGTGGCATGTTTCCCACTACCACAGGGGCCTCTGTCTTTACAGATGAATTTCACAACAGTGATAAGAGACGACTGGGTAATATTATTGCCCAGTGTTAAAGATCTGTCTGGTATATAAGTGGTTGTGTATGTCTATACTAAGTCATGCCCTGTTCTGATGGTATGTTACTATATCCAGTAGGATGGCTTGCTCTGTGCTGCGATAGGACTGTGCCGCAGGTCTATGAGAAATGAGCCTTCACTCAGGCAACATTGGCTGTAAATCATGTAATGCATAAAAGCTACTGCTTGCAGTGTTAAAACTTAACTCTGTTGTCTTTGCCGCATTCTTGTGGATTAGCAGCATGGCCCCTGGCATGCAATAGTGTGCCAATTAAACTTACTGTGCTGGCAAGAGGAGAGCCCAGACAGAATACAGAGAACCAAAAATCCGAAGGTCCTGAATGTCCATTAGTATTGATATAAGCAGATCTGGCAGGCACCATCCATTCTGTTTGTTTCTAGTGCTGGGGCTTTTTGTGTTTGTTCATTTGGTTGGTTGGTTGTTTTTTAAGGCAGAAGACAGCAGAGGGAGGATAGTCTGTGTGCCTCACCTGGACTTATCCAGCTCTCTGTTTCGGGCCGTGCCTTCAAGATGATGTCTTCCACCAGCCTGCATCCCACATAGGAAATATTCTGGTGCATAAACACAGCTTGTGTGGGTCAGATTCACTCATCACCGACCCTGTAGCAGAAGGGCAAACGAGGATACTGTTGAGGAGAGACAGAAGCAGACATGCTGCCAGGCTCCTGAGGGTAGGAAGGGAAGAGACTTTTTATAGAGATCCTGTGATATCACACAAAGCCGTTGTCTCCAGAGGTGGCACTGAGACATGCTTGATCTAAGAGCTGGCCTGGAGAAGGTTTTCCCACTAAGGACATGAGCAGAGGAACTGGTTGTATCCTTTTCTGTCTGAGCTGTTAGGTCAGATATTTTGCTATGTTGGAAGTTTATGTTCTAATGAAATATTAGAACAGAGATTCAGGGCATTCTTCAGCTGAGCTTCTGCACCACCTGGCATCAGCAAGTGATTTACCTCTTGTATGTCACTTAGTGAGTAGCCTTCCCTTTTCTAACAAGTTCAGCTCCAGAAAACGCTAATTTGGTTTCACAGAGAGCAGAACAAAAGTGATATCTGTCTCCTTGCCTGTAGGAGAGCTGGGCTTGGAGGGATGAGGCTGCTACCCTTTCCGTCCTCACAGCGTTCCTATGGTTTCAGACCCTCAAGCAATGATACTGTAGCATGTTGGCTGGAAAGGGATTTGCTCTTTGTTACTTTTGGCTCCACAGTAGTTTAAGTGAATCTTTCACGGTCAGTAAGTTTTAAGAACCTGTTTCTCTGTCATGTAATGCCATAGGGAGTGGACGTTACTAATTCAGAAAACAATTTCTTATTTATGTTCTCAAATGCCCTTAATATTATAGGCATGGAAAAGCCATCTTTAACATGCTGATGTCATATATGCTCTCTTCCTATAAAAGGAAATGCAGTAATGCAAATTTTATTGTCATTAGGAAAAGCTAAATTGTAAGACTCTTTACCCATTAATGCCTGTGATCTATATGTTAAAAGTCCCCTCTATTAGTGTTTGAAAGGAGTTTCAATCCTGCTTCTCCTTATTTTGCCATATGTACATTGTCCAGGGTAGCACAGTGAAACAGGAACAAAAATGTTCTTAGTACAGGAGTCCAGTTCATTTCACCCAGCTATAATTTGGATGAAAAGCAATAAAAGTACTGCCTAGTGTATTAAATAATGGAAAGTACACTCTTATATGTGAATTTTCCAATAGCTTTGTTGAGGAGCACGTAGCGTCATCACCAGAACAGTATGCACTGCATGATCTGCTGAGGCTTTTCTGCCAAATATGCATCTAGCCTGAATGGGTGGAACCCAGAGCCTCTACACTGGCCAATTTCCTGTGTGTAAGTGCTGTATAATGATGGCTAGCTTGGTGCCTAGTTGAGATATTAAGAGCGTGAAAGCTGAAAGCTGAACATGTACCTATGTACCTTCTAATCAAAGGAAAAAAGAAAAGGGCTTTTATTGCTTACGCTTTTGTTGGCATCCATGCTAGTGTGATTCAAGCTTCTGAGCTTTACATTTGCATTTACTAAAAGCTTTGAGACCACATCCTGTAGCTTGAAATGTAACAATGAGAAGATCTGTCCTGATGACATCCCCTCTCTGGAACATAGGAAGGCCTGAACAGCAGCTGTCTCTGCAGATAGAGCTCATCCTTGCGTTGTAGAAGGTGCCAAACACTGATTACAGAGGTTCTGGATTTGGCAGCCCCCTTTCATGCATTAAGTATCCCTGAACATAGGATTTGTTCATGGGTAGAGACCTGGAATTCATTTCAATATTTTCCCTTCTTTGCTGCAGAGATCCTAACGTTCACATGTGTTTACCAAATGTATGAAAATGCACTTTTATGAAAGCGCATTGGAAACCATTCCCCTCCTGTAAGGAAGGAAATTGGAACTACATGTGGAAAAATGACGGGAGAGCTTAGCATTTATCTGTCCTATATTAACAGGGTTTGATCAAGATTTTCATTTTTGTTCTAAGATATTTGATATGCTACTCTTGTGTCAGTCTTGTGTTTTGAATGCTAATCTTGCTACTAGAAGATTATGCATACCGTTATGTTGCCTTAGCGTGAGATATAACAGGCACATGCCTATATTATTTTTAATGAATATGAAAAATGTCAAAACATCAAAGCTTTAGCCTTCATAACCTTTGTTACCTGCTCTCT
>JAOXJM010000063.1:6458753-6472835 GCA_026413425.1 Tringa solitaria
CTTATATGAGAATTTCCTGACTTTCAGAATCTAAGCAAAATATTTAGGTAACAGTTGATAGATTAGTGCTTTTTTTCATGGTAAATATTTTTAAAAAAGCAATATTCAGTATGGGGAATTTTAAATGTAAGTGAAACCTGTGGATTCATTTTTGAATATTTCCATGAGAAATATAGAAAAAAGAAATATTTCCATGCAAGCTAGGGTTGATCTGCATGTCTCCACAAAACCCATGGAAGCCAGTTTTGATTTGAATGTGCTTGGGGCTTCACATCAAGTGTGTTTCAGGCCCAAAAGTACTTCTCTTATTCTTTGTGTAAGAAAGCACACAATTTAATGATAGGTTAAAGGTGTCCATCTACCAGAGACCTATGTAGTCTGTTTTACCCAGCAATGTTAGCCTCTATACTCAAAGCAGTCATCTTGCCATGAAAAATTATAAATGTTTAGTGGACTGTGAACAAATGGCACACAAGTCTCTCCAGTCTGACAGATGTGAAGGAGAACAGTTTCATGGGGTAGGTCTCCTGGGCTGGTACAGCCCAACCATGTCTTTACTTGGGTTTCATTTTTATGGAAAGCCCTCATGGTACCATGATAACCAAATCATCTTGTGAAAACACTGCTCCTTTGGCTGCTATTTGTCAAAGATTTGTTTCAAGACAAAATGACAAACATTGGTAAGATGTCAAGCTTGCGCGTAGTCAACTTGTCAGCTTCTGCATGTGAAAATCATAAGGAAGCAAAACTGTTATTCACACGTGTCTTATTTCATTTGACCTACCTCTGGATGGTCTGAGGAAAAAAAAATCCACTCCGTTTCAGGCTATAGCTTGTTTTGATGAAGAAAATAGGAATTTTCCGTTCTTGGTATTTACATTTTGAAAATAAAATACAAATGTTAGGCTTTGTTTAAAGCTGATTATATTTTAAACCTGTGTTTTCTATTGTTCTGCACTTCATATTATCATTTATGCTCTCCTTAACATGTGCATGCTGTTATCATTCCTGTCTAAGAGCAGTACTGGTTCTTAAACGAAGCATCAATGTGGGAGGCAGTGAAAGATGCCTCCGATACTTGTTTAATTAGCTTTTTCTCTACCATCACTTCCCTGCTACTCAAGGCAGCTGTAACTTAGAGAAGAGATTTATTGACATTTTCATTACAATATTGCTGATAATTTGAGAAGAGCATCCCAATTTACTACCCAGATGCACCTGTACTCCACAGTGTGGGCATGGTTGTCACTGCACTCTCGGCACAGACAGTGACTGCCATAACTTCATTCTATTCCTCAGGAGTGCCGAGGTTGTTGATTTGGAAGCTGAGCTGATTGCAATGAATGCCTAAGTGGGAATGAAGTTGGATATCTAAGCTTGTCCCCTTCAACTTCAGTAATTCAGGTAAGAATGAACCCAGCTCCAAACCACCTTGCTTTCTGGGGGAGGAGAGGGTAAAATCTAGCAGCCGACTGACATGGCTTTGCAGTGACTACAGATTAACTAATTTCATAGTGGAGACGAGAAGTCAGATGCAGTCAGAGGAAGAAAGAAGCACGAGTAGCAGATTAATCTGCTGTGCTGAGAAACACTGTGTTGGGTTTACAAGGGTCAAGAGAGCAGCATCGAGGATGTTTTGGCCCTCAGATTGCTTGAATGACAGGACCCATGAGTCTGAGAGTGCAACTGCCTGAGTGACAGCAGGAGATAGGGGACTTGAACTTTAGCTGAGAGGAAGAGTCTGTTTTCCTGATAAAGAAAGCATAACATGGCTTTGGTTATAGCAAGAGAAGTCTCATAGCACTGAAATACAAAGAGTTGTATGATTTGGAATCAGATTAAACATGGATTCATATTTCATATATTGCCAGAGCAATATAGAGGAAAGGATCATGAATTTTGGGGCTTCAGTGATGTTTGATGAGTGTTTGTATTGGGCTTGTGGGTAGTTGCTTGTTGAAATGAATACAAAACTACTAGTGGAAAAAGGTGATTGGAATAATAAAAAAACCCCAAAAAACAAATACAAAACCCCCACCCCAACTGTGTCATAAAATCATGGTATTTGAGTTCCTTCTGGAAAGATACTTCTCTCCTATTCTGGCTTGAGTTTAAATATACATGTCAAGTCTCAAAGGAGAAAGGGGCAGACTGAAAGGAAAACTAAGGAGCGGAATATAAAAACCAGACAATTCAAAGTCCTCTAATTTTGGTAGGTGTTGTAATAGAACAGCTTTTTTGTACCTCTGTGCTGCTAAGACTGAAGGAGTCCATCATGAGCCTGCTGGGATATAAGCACTCCATATTTTTTTTCTTGGAGAATGTTTTTTGAAATAGAAGTGCAGGAGGAGGAGAATGGTAAAGAAATTACATTTTCTTGCTGCATCTTTCTCTCTAGTCTATTAAAAACTGTTGTGTTCTGTGCAAAGAGAAATGCACTGAATTGTATTCCAACTGGGAAGAACACTGCCATAAATATGTGCTGTAATTAATAGCTGTTCATTCCGTATCTGCTGGGCACAGCAAACACCAGGGCCTTAAACCCACCTTTTCTGGCTCTGAACAGGCAGCTGCTTTTGCATCAACCTTGGCATAGATTATACATAGTTGGGGGCTTCTTAATCAGTGTTAGTAGCCTACAATATCCCGAGGGATAAATGCTATCTGAAGATTGCTAGAATATTGTGCTGCCTTTCAATGACAGGCAAGAGATCCCCACGTCGGAAGTATGATTTTCTGCTCCATCTGCTCTGGATAAGGTTGAAATTGGAAAGTATTTAATGTTTGTTTGTTTCGTCATTTTTTTTGGGCTTATGGTCCCTGTAGCATTGCTAAGATATAAGGCAAGGTTCTTCTGTAGGGTGCTCAGTCTAAAAGAACAATGTAGGCGCAGATTTTTAATAATAAGTAGGGGATTTATGTATATCCATGCGTGTGTACTCACCTTGAAGGTTTAATATTAAATATTTTATGTTTTCTGTTTTGCCTCTAGTGTATTCAAGTGTGTACTAGGGGCATAGTAATTATAGAGAAAAGAACAAAGAACATATGTCAACAAGGAAGAGAACTTCAGTTTTAGGCTTTCATAGGTCTGCACCAACATAAAGGATAATTCTTAAATTATCTGCAGAACAAAGCCAAGGACGTTACCAATATTTCATTATATAGTGCCACTAATGTCTACAGTGATAATTAAATAATATTCTTCATTACAGAATTTCAGCAAGGCTGTCTATGCACTGGGAACTGTTCAGTTAAAACAAGTACCTTCTTAAACTTTTAAGTAAGTCTGCATTTTTTGATCTAGCCTCAATGTTTTTACTGAAATATTCCATCACAATAACACAGTATCACTCATTCTGAAGACAGTTACTGGATATTGTGTATTAATGAGGGGAATATTCAAATAACTGTGAGTAACTGGCTGTAAATTAAAATATAATTTGATAAATACAAGTTGTGACTGTCTTTAAGCATAATGTAATGCTGTCAAGGAATCAGGATTTTTCCCGTCTCCCTCTAGTAATTAAAAGCAAATGAGGATACTGTGTCTAAACATGCTGCAGCTCTGTGCTAGTGTATATGTAAAGTGTCACCATAATCCTTTCACCTGCATTTTTAAGTATGAAATTTGTGGAACATAGGTATTTATTTACCTTGTTCCTGAAAGGAGACTGGCTTTATGACTCTTAAAATGTAAGGAATAGTAATCCTCACTCTGGGTGGATGATGACAGCGTTCTCATCTACATGTTTCTATGTTTGTAAATCTAATACTGAAACAAGGTGAAATCTTTAGGAATCCTAAACTACCAAATAATCTGCTACTCCATTCTCAACAGGGAATCAGGCCGGAGGCAACACTTAGGCTTTACCAAAGCTAATTGAAGCCAGTAGGGGACTTTCTATATGATTCAGTGGGTTTTGGATTAGACCCAAGTAGCTTTTGAAACCAATACAGACTGTATGTTTTCTGGGAAATCAATATCTAGCCAGTCTCCTTACTTATGCTCTTTTACATTCACAAACTCATTAAAAGCTTACATCTTGTTGACAGGGATATAGTCATGAAAATGCTTTGTGATTCTGGGTCATACATACCAAGAACTTTTTCTTGCCTTTCTCTCCCCAGTAAAACAGTACAACAGAACAGATAAAACCATGATTACCAACATGCGTTGGGACTGCACGATTTGTTCTACACAAGCATTTTTGCCATAATGCAAAAATACTTGGCTTCAGGGCCTGAATGCTCACATCACCTAATTTGATGCTATTACAGTTTGACACTAATAGGCTGCTCTTACAAAGAGGATGTGAAGCACAACTTGAAAAAAACCCACTTTGTTAAGAATTGCAACACAGAAATTAATGAATAGCCCAGGTGAAATTTAGGTTCCACTCTTTTCCCTTGCCTTTGAGAAAGCTATTATTCCACCTGCCTTTTTCTCAGTTTCCCATCAAGTTTATGAAAGGCAAGAAATTAGCAAACTGAATGAAGTACTCTTCCCATTACCCCCGTGTCGTAAAGAGATCTGAGATCAAGAAAACACTAAGAATCTTTAAGGTCAAACCCCACGTTTCTCATTTTATCATACAGGTTTATTGGGCTTTGACAGTAGAAGAAAAAGGGCCTATTCTTTTGTTGTTTGTTTTATTCTTTCCCCTCGGGAAAAATAAGGAAAATCTGGAAATCTGGGGAGCTGCTGAGGGAGGAAAAATGGTTTTTTGTGAAATACTTTGAATGAGTACTGAAAGAATCCTCAACATTGACAACTATATTGCTGGTACACTTCATGTCTTCCAAATGCATTCTAAAATTAATTAGGATTTCAAATTATGTGATTTTATTTTGAATTTATACCAGTATAGAGGGCCAATGACTGTATTCTACGTATATCTATACCCCCTGGAGTTACTTTTCAATGAATATGTAGGAATGCCATATGCGTTTTCCAGAATTCTCTCTGGAGAATTTCTCTACAAAACATGCTTTTCTTCTGCATCTGCATTAAAGCACTGTTTTCAATATGGGGTGGGGCTTAGTTGTAGTATGTAAAAGTCAATAATATTGACGTTTTGTGTTTCCATTTCTTATTTTTTCTTACTTTAAAAATGTCTACAGGCAAACAGTAAATGTAAATACCTTAATATGCAGAACAGTTCTGTCTCAAATATTGCATATATTTGTCATTATTCTAAAATAAAGAATGTATAGTTATTTATTACATGAAGCTGCTCAGCAGTACTTTCTGTTTCATGAATAAATTATGCATAATACATTTTTCACTCTTAAAAAAGTAATTAAATCTTACTTTCAAAGAGAAAAATAACTAAAGTAGATATATTTATAATTCAATTTCCTCCCTCTTTCTCTGTAGAAATGGAGCTGTTGCATTTTCCTTTGTGCTTTTTCCCAGACTTCCAAACTTTCCATAAAGTTTATGTCTCTCAAGATAAATACCTTATTACATCTATGTAAGGGATACCACACCTACACCTAATAAGCCATAGTACTACAATTTCTTAATTCTAGTTCCTCCTCTGATTTATTTGAATGACCTGTTTTGGTTTGTGGTAATATCTTTGTGGGATGTTGAGAACTCTGCTGTAGATTTCAGGACCAGCTTTTCCATCTTCTCACCCTTACTTTTCCTAACACCTCATTCATGGCAAAACAGCTATTATGGAACTTATTTTTTCACCACTCCATATTATTTCTTTCCTCTCCATTTTGTCTTGGCTAGTGTGAAATATCTGTTCAATTAATTCCCTCCCTCTCGCCCGTCTTTATTGCCTTATTGTTTCTCTCTTATCGATGCCTTTTATTTTTTTCATCAAAGCATCAAGTCTCTGAACTTATAAGCCTCCAGAAAGTGACCTATTCAGCCTTCTCCAACTACAAGTAAGATAAACAAGAAGAATCCAAATTTTACGTATGGTCTTACCCAATGCTTTTACTTACCAGGGGACTTGAATTGGTTACAGGACCAGCAGCTCCTCTGATCCCTATCTGAAACCTTCAGATGGAAAATTAACATTTCTTTTCTTGCTTTTTAATAACCTCACTTGTCTGAACACAAATCTTCTGCATCTGTATGTGTCCCCCTATCTTTGTGTCAAATAACTTATTGCCACTAGAATAAATTATCGACTGAGCTAAACACCAGCAAAGAATACCCTTTTGTGGCAGCATTTTAATGCAAGATTTCTAGGCCTGAATGTGCTTCTGTCTTGTACAATGGTGAGTTAAAGTCGACACAGTTAATTTTGTGCTGAAGCTGACCTAATCCACAGCGAGGTTAGTGAAAGGAAAAGTGATCAAAAGGCAGGCAGTGAAAATAATGGTTTGGAACCATGAGAGAAGACCTCAGCTTTTATTGATTTCTTCCCTTCTCTGCTAAAACCAGCTACATTCTGGCACACCAAGAGTAAGATCTTGCTTAATGTTAGCCTCCTAAGCATTATCTGTCTAGTCAAAGCCAGCCATGGAAGCTGTCTCTTGTGGAAGGGGATGGAGAGAAAGAAGGGCCACTGGTTTGCAGGAGCTGTTCATGCTCCAGGTGGTTTAGGATAAATGAGATGTATCTCCCCTTGTGAAGTGGTGATGAATAGTGTCCTGGAGCTCTGATGGGTAAGCTCAAATTTTGGCAATGTTTACAGAGTTACCATCTGTTGGGCATTACCATCCTTTGAGTGGAAATGGTAGGATAGGTGCTACTTCTTTTTTCAGGAGCCACAGTTCATAGTCCAGTAAACAACTTCCAGCTCTAGTTTAATTAAATATTTTGGTAATACACCAGTAACAAATGTGGCACTCTTTCCAGGGTAGAAACTTTCCTCCACGGATTAGGGTAGACACCTGGGATAAAATCACTCAGACTTTGCCTAATCTTGGTGCGTAGTTATCTGCAAAAGTCCTTGTACTTTGTGTAACCCCATTGAAAATACTGAGACTAATACCAGATTAAAGCACAGCTTGGTGGGAAATAATGTGAGAGAACTGGGACACTTTGAATTCATCCATATTAAAAAAATCTTATTGAAAAGAAAAATAATTCAACTGAGACCATTGATGGGCATTTTCCCTTTCTCACTAACCCATGTACAATAAAAAATTAGCATTCTTCACTCAGCTGGAGACTAGTTTTTATTGCAGCTGTGTTTCATCACTGTTGCTTGTGTAGTGGATGTGTGCTGAATGAACCTTAGCTCCACAACAGCAATGTGAGAAATAGTAAAGGTGAATTTACTTGGAGCACCGGTAAGGGACTCTGGAGCACAGAGTCATCAATCCTTCTGGTCAAAGGGAAGTGGTTTTAAAGGGCCAGTCAAATATGGTGAGTCAACAAATGGTTACGGGATTGGTGCCACAGCCAGGGGTTTGGCTACTTAGACAATGAGAAACTAGGTCTGTTGGGGACTGATGAGGTCCATCTGTTGGAAAAAGGGAAGAGCATCTTCAGTCATAGGCTTGCCAAGCTTATGAAGACGTCTTTAAACTAAAGTTGTCAGGGTAGGGGAACCTCAGTCCATGCTACTCCTACCAGTTTGATGTGATGCCAGTGCCAGAAATAGATGCCCAGGGCCTGGAGAAGGATCACAGGTCAGCAGGAGAGCACCTGAAGTACAGTACACAGAAGGTATTATTTAAGGTGGGAGTGGTGAGACACTGGAACAGGTTGTCCAGAGAAGTTGTGGGTGCCCCATCCCTGGAGGTGTTCAAGGCCAGGCTGGATGGGGCTTTGAGCAACCGGGTCTGGTGAGAGGTGTCCCTGCCCATTGCCAGGGGGTTGGAACTGAATGATCTCTAAGGTCCCTTCCAACCCAACCCATTCTATGATTTGTTTTTAAGGCTTAATAAACAGTATGGGCCTGGAGTCATTTTTGATCCTGTGTTTGTTTTTGAAGACGAAGGGGAAAGGAGAGGAGAAGAATATTTGCGAGTGAGAGGTCATATCTGATCACCTTGCTCATTTTAACCAATATTGGGAGGCCAATGCTTTGTACTGATTTGTTTCTGATCTTTACTGCCAGGTATGTCACTGATGTGGTACAATGAGATACGGGGAAAGGTGGATGGCACAGGCTTTACATCAGCTGGGAGCTGCATGCAGATAGGATATTGTCTTGTTCAGAAGAGCAGACTGTGTTTCATAATCTGACTTTTTGGGCATTACTAAAAGCCTTCAACAATCACTGGAAATATTCCCTATGAGCTGCAGGATGGATCAGGTCTCAGCTAGCAAGGAGGTGCTAAAACCAGTAGACTGGTCTTGCTCTTTGTAGCTTTTAGTCCCACATCTGTGTTTGTATGAACACTAAAGAAAAGGAAGAGAAAGACCAACAGAGTCACAGGAGGCTGCTTGAGAAGCCAGTGCCTGGCTAGTTCCATGCAAACAGTTGCTTTTAAAAGGCTTGCGCTACAGAAGTTGGGGAAAGGAACAGGGAATAGAGAGAGAGATTGATTTGTTTGACAAGCAGTTCCAGTGTGTCCATCTTTATAATTCAACCTGATGTCTCAATCTGAACACGTTTTATTGTTGGTGTTTGGGAGTAAGCTGTCATACAAAGTGCCTGCTAGGAATTTTGTAATTAACATGCTAATCAAGATTCGCCTCAAGGTGTTGTTTAGACTCATTAGTAATACAAAGAAGTAGCTAGCAGACAAGTGTGGCAGGACTTGAGGAAAGGAACGTATACAGAGAATACTGTCTGCTTGTACCAAAACCATCAAGGACATGAAAATAACAAAATAATTAAAGTGGATTATAGTGAGTCATAAGGCCACATTAAGCGTCCAGTCATAATGAGTTAGTATTGGATTGTGCTTTGAGGAGAGAGACCAGTAAGGCGCTGTCCAGGGAGAATACCTAAGATATGGGAGAAGTTCTGAAGCTTCATCTAGTGACAGAGGAAAGCAGCTTTGAATAACAAGACTGTAAGATACTGATTTGCACTGCCTTCACAGAGAGCAGGCTCCCCAGGTCCTTCAGTATTGCAGTTCTCTGCTGGCACTCGAAGCCATATCATTCAAGGTGGATATCCATGTCAGTCTCCCTGTAGCATAATGCCACCAGCTACCAGGTCCCTCTGGGCCGGGCCACGCACTAGGGCCTTTCACACTGGGTGTAAATTCTGTGTTTAAACACAGCACTGGCAAGTTAGTTTGGAGGAAAGAGAATTTCATCTGGGGGAGGCCATGAGACTTGTCGCTGAAATACAGTTTTGCAAAATTTGGGATCCTCTACTCTGTCACAAGATATTACCAAAACAGCAAGTCTCTGAAGTGAGCTAGCTTGAGCTGGCTGGCTGCGGGTACACAGATGGGAACAAACAGACAACCAGAAGCACTGACGCTTCCCTCTGTGGTGGTACAAAATATTTGGAATGTCTTCTGTGTGTTAGCATAAGAGGTACCTTAGAAACAGGAGTGATACATGACAGCAGCACAAATTATTTCCATTATAGTGAAAAGCCTTTGTAGGCAATAGTTCTGGCACCTGTATCTATTAGCAACAGATTAGTGGGAAGCTTGAAAATAAGACGGGGGGCATAATAAGGTTAACGATCTCACCATGCACCTAAGTACATTCATCTGGGTGGAATTTATATTGCTAATTGACTTGGTAAGAAATCCTTCAGTCAGCCAATGTGGAGTCAAGAGGGAGTATAGCCTTCTGTTTTGTTACCTGGGAAAAAATCAAGGATTAATCTTGTTTAGCTGTATTTGAGTTACCAAAATGAAAGTCTGAAGGCCGCAGGGAATCTCTTAGGGAAGGCAGTTGTCTACCATTTAAGGCCAAAGTTAAAAGCAACTACATATTGCATGTATTGCAATCAAGTAATCTGACAACATTGTGAAATATTCAAGTCTTCCTTGTATTAATAGACTAGGTTCTAAAGGTTTGTTTTAAGTATCTGTTTGTTCAAAAATGGTTTCAAATGAAAACTGTTTATAAAAATAGGGAAAAGTCTCTTAAAATCAATCTGTTTGACCTGTATCATTTAAATTAAAAATTTGACTTGTTAGTCAACCACCAGGGATGTGTAGTTTCCTGAGATTTTGAAGCACATTAAATTACTGGTAAGATGTGTGGACATTAACAAATGTGCATGTGTTCTAATTGTCATGGTTCATTCCAATTTAAAGAGAATATCATAATATATTAGATAAAAACCTGTGTATTGCAGCTGGTTTGCGTTATTTTCCTTGCCATGCAGGGCTTTTTTCTCCTATCAACAGGAGATGACAGGCTGCAGCAATCACTGCACACAAGGGGACTGTGCACAGCCTTGAAAGCACAATTGCTTTGTTCTTGGCCTATACTTAACTGTTCTTCAGCGTAACAGCAGGGTTTTATATTTTGCTGGTTTGCCTAAGAAATGTTAAGAGGAAGTTACAGACTCAATGCCTGCATAATTGTGTGGCTGTTAAAGGTTTTTGGCAAATTATAACTATTTGTTTGGAAAGAAATAGTACTGGCATGAACTCATCTTGCTAGCCTGTGTTTGAGTAACGGTGAGTCACCGAAGTTGTGGACGTTTGCCTTATCAGATCATTTTTGAGGGAAATAAACAATAATAGCGTAAATTACATGTGTGTAGATGGGGGGAGGAGGAGGTGGCTATTGAAGAAGTTTTATTTGTATCCTATGGCCTGTCTTTGCTTCTGTAAATAGGTACATGATGATAGATAAACTGTGTATGTTTACTTTGCTATGTTATATAAATGGAATGAGATTACACTTACAACTCAAATCTGCAAAATTGAGGCCATACCTTTGGACGAAAGGACTTCATAGATCTGCATCCATAATCTAAATTCAGGGGATTAGAGTATGGATGGATTTACAATTTCTTTTGTTTGCCTTGCTGCGCAGAGCAAGATGTAATCTTGATGCTTCTGGTTGTGAGTTTACTTTAAGAGTCTACGGGTGACACCAAACCGGGCAATGCAGCCTGTGAGAGTGTTTTGCTAGAAAGTAAAAATTATAATTGCAGGTTAGAATTGACAGGGAAGCAGCAGACTTCATTGAAGACGTTAGGAATGTTGTCCATGTGCCTTGTATGGCTGTTTATGAGAAAGCCCAAGTTGTATCTGTCTTTCTTCAGTATGGAATAGCATGGAATGGCAAGTAAGGTCTTGCTGTATGGCCAGGAGAGCAAATTACTTCTAGATCTCTGAGCCTCTGATCGGAGTTTTGCAGATTATCAGTTTCTTCTTTGATGAGGACCTGTCATCACATCAGAGGGACTTCAGTCATTTGCTTAAAGTAGTACCCAAAGGAACAGTAGCAGCATTTCCCACGTAATATGGCTGAGCTTTAGATGCATAAAGATTTGCTGTTGAACAGCATTCCTTCCACTGTTCTTACACAATTTCATCTTCTGCAACAGAATGTTTTTGCTCCTAGCTTTCTTATTCTAACTAAAGGCAAAAAAGAGTCTCAACAATTTGTTCATTCACTCAATCAGAGAAGGTATTCCTTTCCTGGCTAAATCTACTGTGGGACAAGCAAAGCAAGCTGAAACAGAATGTGCTTTAATATTGAACCTGAAATGCCATAAAGGAAAATTTCTATAGAATCATCCGGTAAGGCTTTCTTCCCTGGCAATTTTTTTCTGAAGTAACATGTTTTAATTTTTTTCCTAGTTCCTCTTAATTATGGGGCAGTTTTAGAATCTCTATCTTAAATTCTTAGAATCAGTGTTACAGCTTCACTACAGACCATAGTTGAAAAGATTTCATCATATTTGAAGGAAAGAAAGAGATTTATGTGAAAAGCTTCTGATTTGGATGAATCTCAGCCTTGTTTTCTAGTGTAACTTTTTGATACTCCATTTATACTTGATTATGTTTTTTCAGCAGGATTTTTGCATTAAGTACTTTTCCCCAAACTTTCTCTGAGCGTAAAATGAAATAGTTCACGATGGCTACACCCTTGACATCTCCTACTTGAGGCACTCATTCCATTATGTGACAGTACTTCTGAAGAAGTACTTTCAGGTTCGCTTTTAAGCCCTTTATCCTGTTGTCCCGTCTCTTCCCGTTGTTTATTTAAAGTACTCCTTGGGTTGTTAAGCTATTTCTTAAATGACTTCCCAGTCAGATGTTACAGATAGTATAATACAATCTATGAAGACCTATTTTCTACCAGATATTGAAAAACCTAAATTTTATTAAAGTATTCTAACAATCAAGTGTCAGCATTGGCAAGTCTTTAATCAAAGTTTTCCTATTCATAGAAGACCAACAGCTTTAGTACTTCTGATTCAGTTGTCTGTATCACATCTAGGAATATGTTTGAAACCAAATCTAGTAGAAACAAGGATCAACTACATTTCTGTATTTGCACAAAACGGTGAAAGGAGTTTGATGTGATTGTAGTGGGATCACTGAATATGGAAATCTCTTTTGATTCAGAGCAGGAATAAATAGTCCAGAATTGTTTTCACCTTTAGTATATACAAACAGACTTGCAGCAAACTATGATGTAAAGGATTCCAGTTATCAATTGTCAGACTGCTGTCTTTATAAACTTATTGTTCTACGTTCACCATTGAGTGTTATACTGTGTGTTAATGCTATAAATGTCATTGTATATGTCAAAAAAGTGCCAACTACTTGTTACTGAATTTAAAGAAACTTTCAGAATTATCTGGATATTTGGAACATCTTTTGTTTCTACTTGTGATATTTTGGATAAATGAATACTTACCCTTTTTGTCTTGCTTTTTGTGTATGATCTTCATAGATCTTTATATAACTGTACTAGAGAATGCAATCTTTTAATTCATTCCATGATTGAAAAATATAATTCTTTCTGTTTTCATATGGGATATTTGAATATAGTTTAACTTTCATTTAAATATTGTCATTTGAGTGATCTATCTGTAAAACACTTTTATTCAAGACTTTCAAAATTAGCCGGCCATGATTCAACCAAGTATATTTTTCATGTTCTACCAGTGTTCACCAAGTTTCATTACTTTACAAAGGAATTATTGCAAAATAGCTCTTCTTTCCAGAAGAAGCAATCTGTGAATTATTTCACTGTCATTATTAAATAGGAAAGAAGAATTTTCCAAAACTATTCCAGTATTTAAGGTGTAATCTCTTGCTGTTTATGTAGAAAGAAAAATCACTCCGTAAAATCAGAACAGTTCCAGGAATCTTCCTACTAAGCAGGTAAAGAAAATTATGGACTGTTTGTAAGAAGTGTATTATTTAAACTCTAGTGCATCTAACAGAACACCAGTCTTCCCTAAATTACAGCCAAATAGCTTTTTCCAGAACAATTGGGTGAAATTATTGATGTCTACTAAGTTCATTACCTTTTTCTTTTCATCTTAGATAGCATTGTGAACAATGTGTTAGTTCGTTTCCGTATTTATTGAGTTTTCACCTTGTCAAAAAAGGTAACGTCAGCATGCTTGCTCCAACTGGATACGTTTATACGTATTTATTTTTATGCTTTGGGTGAGTAGGACTGCTAAAACATTATTTCTCCAGTAAATCTTGAAAACCCTCAATGAGGAGAATGAACTACTTCTCTTCATTCTGCTGTTGTTGTTAGGCTTACCTTGTTGACTGAAACTACTCAGACCTGCATTATTTTGAACCTCTATTCTAACATCACTTGTATTAACAGAGGATTGGCAGATCAGTGGCAGTGTTTTTACACTATCTGCTTGCCAAAAGATTGCTGGATTAACTGGTTTGTGCTTATGTACTTGGTTACAATAGCATGTTAACTGCAAAAAACTGCATAAACTAAAACACCACACAAATCTCATCTGCAGTTGTTCAAAATACATCAATGTTGTATTGTGAACTGTGAAATTTTAAGCTCAGTTGCTGCCAATTCATCTTTGTCTCTCAGTCATGGCTCATGGGATGTTATGCCTTCTGCATTTAAGTGGAAGGTCCAGAACCTCATGGAAGGTTGTAGATGGTGAAGGAGGAAGAGACTAATATTTCTGTATTTTACAATCTTGGTTGACACCAAAGATTCATTGCACTTCATAAAAAGTTTTTAAAAATTCATCATACTTTACCTGTTTGGATCACTCATTGTCT
>JAOXJM010000063.1:6501102-6524410 GCA_026413425.1 Tringa solitaria
GTGTTGGGGGATATGGTGTAGGGAAGAACTTTGTAGAGTAGGGTAGATGGCTGGATTCGATGATCCCAAGGGTCTCTTCCAACATAGACGATTCTATGATTCATTTGGGTAAATCTGAATAATCATTTGTGATAGAATTGTCTCTGATGCAAATACTTCTGTATTTCCTGTCTCTGTGCATATCTCTCTGTCTTTCATTCTTCCTCTCTGCTGAAAACAGTATTCTAAATTAAGAACAGTTTAGTAATGGTAGAGGTCCAACTCATCTCAATTTATATCTTATCAACCTGACATATAGTGCACAAAAGCTGCAGAGAAAGTAGCTGTCCCTGCCTTCTGAGTCACTTACACAGAACACCTATGCAAGGCCTTTCTGATGCTGGAAGGAAAGTCAAAACATGCCTTTAAGCCAATACTCCCCCATTTCTTTCCTGTCTCTAGAAAGAAGCCTGAGCTTCTTCCCACTCACAGAATCTCAGGCAAGGATCTACCCCACTGACATTTCCCGAGGCTCCCCACCAGGCGTTGCCACAGCAGCAATGGCTGTGACATTCAATTTAGTTTTTATTCTTTCTTCCCTTAGGAATATATCCATGAGTCAAATCTCCATCTCTGCCAAACACTAGTTCTTGGCATCAGTGTTGATGCCTTGTCTCTTTGACTTCAAGCCTCTGTATGGGCAGCAGTCATAATACCAATTACCAATAGCATTTATCAGCTGTGTTTCACCATCATCTTTGTTATAACTACACTGTAATTTTAAACAAATGGGAAATTAACGAATTTCTATATATTTAAAGGCACAATACTTGATCACAATGCATGAGGGCATTATTTTTTGCATAAGCATATTTTTTGCTTAACGTAAGTAAAAAATAAAAATTTTAGAATGGGAATTGAGTTAATCAAGTTGAGTCTTAAATAAAATTAATAGTCATGGTATCCTATAATGAAAGTGAGATGTGTGTCTCATGAGTCTTTATTCAGCACAGTATTAAGTCATTTTAGTTTTTCATTATAACTTTAGTTCTTCATTATAATCTTATATTTAAATAGTATTTTCTCTTACAAACATCCAAAAGAAGTCACATTATGTTTGTGAGATGTACACAAAAAGTGTGCTTAATTTCTTAGCATTTGATACCCTTTGACTGAATCAATAAATATCATTCCCTTCGGAGGACTTTCAAAGGTCTTTGAGTCAGACTTTAATCCATGACTCTGAAACTCTCAGAATGTACAAAGTTAGTGAGGCTCAGTGTTGTTAGAATTGCCAGGAAGAACAACACTGGACTTCCCAAGTTCCAGTTAGAGTTTTCCTTCAAGATCAATGGAAATACTAGAAGTTTTCAAGGTAAATATGCCCAGTGAAGAAATTACAATATGTGACTTGGACAAGAAAACATTTTTTTAAATCTTAACAAAACATTATATGATCTGAAAGTTGAATCTCTATTTTCGTAAATTCATATGAAAATTGCACTGGGGGTTGTCACGAGAATATTTCATATGCAAGTAATTTATTTGCTAATTTATTGTTAGAATTTGAAGATTAAAAATCTTTTCATTTAAGATTAATCACCAGCAACTCATATTTTTTGATCTAAAGGCTTTTCCTTCAATGCTAAAAATATACTAGGATGTAAATCACAGTGCTCTAAATTTTTAAAACTACAGAAAGAGTAACACTTGAAATTTTTAAGAGAATTGTTGTTGTATTAAGGAATTTTGTGTTACTGTTGATGTTTTTGTATTTCTATGTTCCAACTAGAAAAATCTGGAAAAGAATGACCATAGGCTTAGGTGTGTGGATGCAACAGAATGAGGCATTCATATCTGGCGATTAACAAAAGAATTCTCGGAAAGATTTGTTTTGGTTTTAGGCACACATTTTTAGGCCACTTCTGAGAATGTACATCTGCCTTTAAAAATTGATCAATGTTTTATCATCAAGTGGTAAAGTGATGGACTCGAAGAGATTAACAGCATGGTGCATTTTCCTAGTATATGTAGTAGCTTTGTCATGGAAAGCAGCAAATAATTCAAATTTAAATTAAAAAGTAGGATGTTTATGGTAATTTTTCAGAAATAAGGGAGACAGGGATTTTCTGCATTTACATGCAAAAGGCAGATCTTCTGACATAAATTCACAACTACATCTTCTCTGGTCAGCTTTTCTCATTGTGCTCTCCAGTGAAAAGGATCCAAGGTGTGCTGAGTTTAGGCAGAAAATTTTACGTGTGCATTTGTGATTTATAATAAACTTGAGCCTCTGGGGAGGTGTTGAAGCAAAGGAAAATTTTAAAGAAGATAAAATCTAAAAGCTTTTAAGGTAATTTTATTTTTCAAATCTCACTGTGAGGATAAGTGACTAAAAGGACTGTGATGCTCAATTACTAATTTCCTATTCCTGTGCAGTGTAAGATCTGCTGGATAAAATACATCACATTAGTGAAAAACCCAAACACCTATTTCATTAAAAGATACTGCATCATGAAAGGCAGGAAACAGCTTGTGAAAGTGCTCTGGAATGCACACAAAGCACTTTTACTTATTTCAATTCAATTTGAAACCCAAGCATTGTAAAATCTCCAAGCTATATTTTTCTTATCAGTGTAATTTATGAAGCAGAATTTCTGGAACTGCAGTTGTTTGCTTAGTTTCCATTTTCTCTCCTATTCTCAGTAAAATAATCATGTTCATCACTCACTAGCAGCAGGAAAAAAAAAGGAGAATTCTTCTTCTGCAGCAGTTTACTAAGTGTATTCAACTCAGATTTCCTACACATTAATACCCTTTAGTTACTCCAAGCGGTTTGTGTCTGTGTACAAAAGTGATCATACTGAAATTTTTTCACTTTTGAGTAATTGAGTGCAATATCTTCTAATGCTATTAGAGCCACAATGCAATAAAGTATAAAAAGATGCTGTCACTAGCTGATTCAGTTGCATTTTTCATATCAAATTTTAACCCCAGAGACTGTGAATGTGTCATACTGTGGTCTCCAATTCTTATAAATTGGCTAGCCTGATTCAGACCTAGCAGGAGCCTTGTAGCCATCTGGCTGTAGCTTGGGATCTCTCTCCAGAGAGCAAATCAAGTGTCAGAGTGCATCTTTAGGTTAGAGAGAAGAAACTATAACTTACTATTTCAAAACTTGCGGTTTTGAAATAACCATAGCGAACGTGCAGATAACTACATGATTTGAAACTCAGAATTACACTCCCTTAATCACACTGACATTGATGGGATCCATGGGCAGAACTAAGCTCCTAACTCTGGGATGTCTGACCATCACCAGCTGAATTTTTGCAGGGCATCGTTTGAGTGCATTATGGAGGTATGTGGAGTGGTAAAAGAACCATCACAGAACTGAAGAGTCTCTGTGATAGTCAGTGGCAAAAACTTAAAATCTGTGGTAACCTTCACTCACAGAAAGCCTCTTTGGAATGACTGGGAGACATTTTGTCAGTGGGAAGCTGGGTACTGGATACTGAATCCTTCTTGGCTGCAGAGATAATGAAATACCTTTGAGGATACAGGCCTACAAGATGCAGAGTTGCAGAAGAGTGTAATTAATAGAGCAGATTTCATTTTTTATAATACAAAGATTGTCATCTTCGTAGAGGATATTACAGACCTTGCTTGCCCTGGTAGTCCCAAAATAGCCTGAGCTCCTACGGTAAAATTCCTACTGTGGATAAAGAAACATAAGCTTAGATTTGTGCTTCACTGTTTCTATGAGGCCATACAGCCAGGCTTGTATGAAACAGAAGTGTCACTGATGTATAACAGCAGAGGATTGGTATACAAATATATAAGAATATAATCTCCATAATAACAGTTTCCAGTCTAAGAAATTATTAATAATAAGAATAGTTAATGAAGAGATAGAAGTATCTGTGTAAAGATAAGTTTGCTGAAGCCTTTTGTAGATGAGCGGTGAGGCAGTTTGTAAGCCAGAGAGGTCAGTCTGGTCTTGCCCCACCATCGGGTGACATAGAGGCTGGCAGAGTCTTTTACGTTATTTTTAGAAACATTAGCAAAGTAATTAAGTGTGAATGGTTGCGTTTGTCTCTCATTCTTGCCAGTTATAGTTTTGTCTCAGAGGACTCCCAATAAACCATGGTATGAATTCCTCCCCGTTGTCATGTGCAGCCCAGTGCGGCATTTCTCTGCCAGCGAATAATGCTTCACTTGCTGGGACTCCCTGAGTGCATTAAGGTAATTTCTGTGAAGAAATGGTGAAATACTGGGCATGCAGGTTTTACAAGAGAGGTGAATTCTTCTGTCATTTCTTTTAGCCTTCAAAATAAATTAAAATGCACAAACAGCTGGTGCACACCTCCTTCTAGATTCAGATCCTACTTGTCTCATATCTTCAGATCAGAATACTTTAACTTTTCTATATTTGTTAAATGTTACTTTTCAGTATTTTTCTGGATGAATTTTGCTTTGATGCTTTTGGTGTTATACTTGGGATACATGAGCTTTTTAAAAATTGTTTGTTTACCAATAAAGAATAAAAGGCTGAAGAGGAAAAAGATAAGAAATTTAAAATATTCTGTCAGCTTTATTTATACAAATTGGAAGTGTATGGATATTAGATGTATGAAATCTAGAGCTGCTGAGAAAGTGAAATTTCTGCCCCAGGAGGAATGTCAATACTTTAATGTTGGTTTTATTTTTGAGTAAAATGATAATCAAAATATGGATATGGCTTTCAGATCAAAACCTTTAAAAACACCCCTAAATTAAGAAACATTTATACGAAAATATTTGAGAAAAAAATATGTGGAGAACCAGCATCCTGTTTTTATACAAAATATTTGCACTGGTGAAATTAACTGGAGTGGGTGTCACTCTAAAATTCTTTTTAGTATTAACTTTTAGGTCAAACTTCATATTTCATTACTATTCTTTAGATAAAACATAAATAAATTATAAACAGCTGGGAGTTTTGTGCTCTTCTGGAATAAATCTGACATTTAATATATAAAATCATTAATTGTATAAGTTGTGGTGGATTCCTCAATAGCATAAAGCCTTCCAGTCCAAATATAAGCCCCCCACTGTCTCTGCTTTTCCTGGACTTTGATTCTTTTGTTTTCTGCTTGAGTTTCTTAGAAACCGGGTCCCAGGTTTTCCCAGTGGGTTTAGATCCTGTCTAAGAGAAAAAAAAACTACCTAAAGCGTTATTCTTACAATCCAGCTTTCACTGCAATCATATTGCACAAAACCTTATTGCAATAAACTACTTACAAATGCATGCTTTCATTTGCTCACTATGTTCTAAGTTGGACATTTCTTTAGATTGAGAATCAGCAGTCATTCAGTCGTTTCAAATGACCTTTAGCCTTGCAAGACCATTATTGTGAAATGACTGATAAAATGATTACTATGACACATGGATAGTAAAAATGTTTCACATATGCTTTTTTATTTACAGCAAAATATAAGTGAACAACCTAAAAGGGGAAGGCACAAGAAGAAGAGCTTATAAGTGTATATGATGAGGTCAGAATAAAGTAATACATTACACAAGGTCTTCATTACATTCCAAATGTGGACAAAAGGATCAGTGACCAGCTGAAAGTTAAGTGTTGGCATTTAGTAGAATGTTCAGAGAGAGTACACCACAAGCAACCAGTAATTAGTTCTGAAACAGCCCTGTGAACAGGTTTTCTTTTTAGAGATGAGCAACGAGACACACAGCTCAATAGACCCAAGGTACTGGCAGAGCCATATTTAACTTGTTTGCACATTATGAGCTCTTATAACAAATAAATAAAATAATAGAGAATGCTTACAACAGAGAGAAGTTGAAGTACAAATGCCAAAATTTGTGTGCTTGCCTGTTTAGACTGAGACTCATTTATCTACAGTCTGTCATATTCCGTGATTGATTTTCAGATGTTAAGAGCTGTCGTTCTCCTTGAGCAGAGACAAAGATCCACATTCTTCTTCTGGAGAACAGGTTAGATGCTCAGACCTGGAAACTATTAAAGACCATCCTTTAAATTATATCTTTCCAATAGTGCATGTAAATATATACTTAATATCAACAGGTTAAAATATTTATCCATATCCTGAGATATCCTTGCTTAGATGTGGTCTTTCTGTTTTAACTTCAGGTATTAAGGTTATTTTTAACTAACTTCATTAAATTGTCTTAAACAACTTAAATATAAACCAGTGGGTTTAGCTATTATGTGTGAAGACAGCAAGATGATGAAAAAAGCCCAGAATATGATAAAATAGGAGTATACATCTGCCTTTCACATCAGAAGGAAACTTTTGACTGATTTTTTTCTTAGTTTTTCTCTGAATTGTCTTCAGCTGCACCATTTGTTTCATGCTGGTTTTATTCCAAAGAGCTACTGTGAATTAGTATAAGGCACCTGAGAATTCATGGGGAGGTGTGTTGCCAAGATGTCTTTTTTTTAAATAGAAAATTTCAACACTTATTGATAAGTTTGGGTCAGTTTTTTTAAAAAGTTTGTCAACTTTTCTGAGTTAGAATCAGGAGCTTATTTTCTGTCTGCAAAACTAAGAATAGATAACTATTAGTGCAGGTGTCAAGAGGCTTTTTCAATCTTTTTTGGAGCTGTGTTTGCCCTGCATGTTCTAGGACTAAGCTCAGTATCTCTGTATATGTGTAAATTTAGTAAGTAACAGTTAAGAGTTTAGTCAGCTTCTGTGTCATTGCTTTCTCCCTCACTGGGAAGCCAACCTCTAAGGCTCTGAACATCTGCTGTCATGTAGCAGAATGACAATTCTGGTGTCAGAGTGTAACACTGGTGCTGGAATTAGGGACAACTATATTCTCGTTTAGCATATGGCAACATGTGTTCTCATCAGTCATTTATCTGCTAATATGTGCCTACATTTTAATCTTAATGAGGGGGAGAGAGTGATGAGTGAAAGCCTGCCCTTGGATACATATAGTTCCCTAGAATCATCACATACAAGGTTAAACAAAGATCAGTTGAAATGAGTTGCTCCCAAAAGTCCACAATGCATACTTTGTACTAGTTTTCTACAAGTAATTGGATATCATCTAACATTTCTAACTGTCAGTTTCTAGGGACAATTCCGACAGGTTCTGCCATCACAAGGGGTGTGTTCAAGTTACTGGTAGCAATCAAGATTATGTCCATAAAACACTGGCTAGAAGCTGTCTCAACTGAATGAATTGTATATGGGAAAAAACCTACTAGATTTTACTTTAATAATGGTAATGGAATAGTGTTCTTTCTCTGGTAAATAAATCTGTATAGAAGCTGCTGAAAGGATTCACTTTACTGATAATTGTTCCACATTTATGAAAAACAAGATGATGGGAAAAACCCAGAATATCAGCTTCAAATAGTTTGCCTGAGATGTTATGACTGAAAAATAAATATGAGATAGTCATAAAGTCAAATTGATTGAAGGTTTTATGACAACACTAAAGGCTCTTCATGTTGCTTTGTTTTTTCCTTTCAAGACTGAATAATGTGTACAGTTTTGTGCATGTCTCTCAATCTATGTGGTTGAAGTTATGTAAAGATTTGCCACAGTTTAATTCACTGCATCTCAGTGGAGCTCATGTTTGGGTACTCTGCATGCGAGGTGTTAAATTGCAAGAAATGTGGAACTGATCCAAAACTTGGAAAGAGCTGTAATCTCTACTGAATTACAATGATTTTTTTTATAATCAGGGTACAGGTTTGAATAAATGTCAACAGACTTGATACAGGATCTACTGCAGGTGTGGCAAAATCTAGTCCTAGGAGAAAAATCCAACTCCTGCTAGCAAGCTTTCCATTATCATTATTTCTGGATTGGATCCTAAACTGTGTCCAAAAGTGTGTATGTTAAGTTCTACAGAGAACCTTTCTCTTAGAAAAAGCCATACTTGCACAGGTGATGTCTGGCAGTTTGGAAAATGCAGTTTGTGCATTTTGTGTGAAAGATAAACCCAGTGTGAATTTAAAAACAACAAAAAACCCCCAAACAAACAGACATACAAAAAAACAACAAACAAACAAACGCCAAAAAAACAACTTTTGCAAGATTGTTTTTCAGCTACAGCTTGACTGAGGAATACACCAAGTTTCCTGCTTTCCTTTTGATCATGGACACTATTCCCACATTAAATCAATTACTGTTCCTTTGTACTTACCCCATGATGTTGAAGTTTGCTACTCAAACTATTCTAATGTTTGATACTTAAATTAGTCTGCTCTGTTTAAATGACACTTTTGGCTCTGGTACTCAGGGAATTATTTTTGCAGTTAAAATGATAGGCAGCAGAATAGCAAGGATCTCTCAACTCCATGAGATTCCTGAAACTATCCTGATATCTTAGTGCAATGTTAGTACCATTTTGTGTTAGCAAATTATTTCAATTTGCCAGAAACAAACAATTTTTACACAATTACATCAGGAATTTTTGACATTTCTAATAGAAAATCTGGTATTTCAGAAGATTATTTCCCAAAGAAGAGTAAGTCTTTGAGTACTGAGCAAAATCCAAGTAATCAGTCTGAATAGACTTAGGGCAGCAGAGATCTGTACAGAAAAGTTCACAGAAAGGCTATACCTTGGGGGTGAAGTCCCCACACAGGTTTTCTTGGTGGCAGCTCTAGTTAAGAATCTTCTCTCGCTTCAGTGTCTTTCCAGTGACCCCTCAGTAGTGCCAGTACAACATATGTAGTCTGATGCTGGATCACCAGGAAGCTGACTTGAATTACTAATGACCCACCATTTTTGTTTTCAATTTCCCCCATCCCGCCAACTCTTCTATCTAGGATAAATGAGAGGTGGAATAGAGGTAAGAATTGGTATCTATGGATGTAGAGTGTAGGGAAGGGGAACTGCATGTGTGGAAACAGAAGACCTTAGTATAAATAAGCAGGCTGAATTTTGCAATTTTTTCTATTTGTGTATTACATTGCTGTCCACTTGCTATTCCATTCAAAAGCATTTTTAAGTAAATCAGGCCTTCTTGTGTCGGTTCCGCTGGACAAAAAGTGGTTGGAACCGCTAGCTGGAGCAAACATGTTACAAGGAAAGGTGGCTGCTGGAGTCCAGGGTGCCTTTGATTTTGCACCGCTGTGCTCTGCTGGCAAAGAGTTAAGTTGAAGCTGGTTCTGGAAACTGTCTTTAACATAGGAGAGCATTTTAAGTTAGCCAAGTCTTTCAGTGCTGCCGGAGGAGGAAATCCTATCCCTACTTGTTCATTCCAGCCTCTACTTTTTGTTTACACAAGTGCCATCCATGTAGTAATGCAAAAAACCGCCAACCAACCAAACAAAAAAAAAACCAAACAAAAAACATGTCTGGGAACCGATCTTTAATATTCTGCCAGGTGAGCTGTAACAGGGATCAGTTCCCTGAGCAGCCACATGAACATTTCTTCCGGCTGAAGTGAAAGGATGGTTTTGTTGGTATATGGAGGGCTTTCAGCAGCAACATTGGCTTACAACAACTTTCAGTGCTCAAGGAGCCACGAGTGCAATTCTCAAGGAAAGACTGGTAGCTTGCTTTAAAACTAGGGGGCAAATGGAGAAATGGCTACCTTAACCTTGATGTTGGTCTCACGATATCTCTTACGTTTGTAAGTCAATACTACATAGCATAGTGCATGCATCACTAAGCCCACAAAGAAGATATAGGGTTGCATTCTCTCTGCAGAGCACTGAGCTTTGTGCAACTTCCATTAACACTGAGTTAAAAATATAGCCCAAAGCATGAATCCAGGATAAATACCAGATGCGGAAAATAAAAGATATGCTTTAGTCTATCCTTTATCTGGACACCTGCAGTTTCATGACTCTTTCCCAGCTTATTTGTGTTAACCTGACTTTATAACCCACTCAGCTTCTTTTCTTGCTTATCCATTGATGCTCCCTCTGGGGCAGATTGTTCCTGGCTGTGCTGTGAGAGCACACAGTTTGTGCAACATCAGGATATGGCTGCAGTTCCCTGTGACTGTTTTCTGTGTTCACTTCTTGAAATTAAGGATACATTAAAGGAAGGGGAACTATATGAGGTCATGTCTTCAGTTCATATCCTTGTATCCTGTACAATGAAGACAGCAAAGACAAAACAGATTACCTGTTTCCCGTTCCTCACAGTTATTACTTAGCCATCTGCAATAAAAGAATGCTAATCTGTTGGGGCAAGTGGTCAGTTCCAGTGGTACATCCAACTTCTCTCACCTCATTATATTCCCAGATGGGGAAAACAGTCAAATCCTTCTTCTACTGTTATTTATTTCAAAGAATAACATTCTCGCCTGGGCTGAGACTTTGTCTGATGTTTCAGTGCCATGTGAGTTCTTTATGCTTGAGCTATAAACCAAGGCAGGGAAGAAAGGCTTTTCATAATAGAAATGCTCACATACCACATTAATTGTATCAGCGTGAACTGTGGCACTACAATAAAGGTTGTTTTAATTTGACTAAAAATGAATAGATTGCTGTGAATCAATTGCAATCTAATAAGGGTCTTATTGTAAAACCTACTGATAAGATGGAGTGGCATTGTTCTGAACTGTGTTTCCTGGGAATGAGATTTCAAAAGAACTTAACGCTGACTTTTATAAATCTTTGATCAGTGACACTAGTGGAAATACAGAAACACCTATCTCCCAATGTTTCCATTTTTCAATAAACTGTTGCCAGATTATTATTAAAAGGGAATTCTGTTCGTTAAATCTTTAGTCTGAGAGGGACTGAGCTGCTCCTGGGTTGCTGTGCCCTGAACTCCTACTGTCTGTATGGGAAGCCAAGGGTATTCAGCGGTTCACAGAATTTGGCTCACGAGCACAGAAAAAGATACAAGTAGATTGCCTAAGGTGTCTATGGTAGATGTCTAAGGTGTCTAAGACAGGAGGGATTCATCCCAGTCTTAAACAGTTGTTTTCAGGTGGATTCTAAAGTCACCCTATCTCTCTGCATTGTACCAGACTGTAGCCTAAATAACTGTGTTTTGACTAAATACCTATTTTTTTGAATGGCTAACATTGGGAGGGAACAAGAATCACAGTACATCTTAGTGGAAATATTTAACTCAGATAATTGGAAATCGGAGTCTAATACTGCTTTAGAATTTCCATGGTAAAAGACCACATGCTGAAGGCCAAGTAACATGTAATCAAACCTTGTCTGTGTGTTCATTCTTCTCCCCAGAAAAATCCACAAACTCTAGAAACTGAAACCTGCTCCCAAGAAATGTAAAACATTTTTGTATCTCATTAAAAAAGGAAAAGAAAACCAAACCAGAGAAAATACCCCCTCAGTCTCTGAGGGATTCTTCTATTATCCCAGAGGCATTTTTATTAATGTTTTTGTTGTTAGTTAAGAGTCCAAAATTTCTGTTTCATGACTAAATATACCAAGTCTATTTTTATAGTACTTTTAGACACACATGTAGTCGTTTTGACAACTTTTCTATGTTGCTGAATGTATTGATCCTGAAAATTTTGTAAATGGCTGTTTGACTAAGCATTTGTGCCAAAAAAGGTGTATCTGTCATTTGCTATTTTGAAGCAAAAAATAAAATTGAAAACAAATTGACGTATAAAAGTAGCAGGACAGAATTCATAATGATGACAGCATTAGAAAGTATTTCGCCTTCTACTGGAAGATGTTAACCAATCTCTAACTAGCATACTTCGGGCAAAGAACTATGGGAGTTGTCTGATTATTTTCCCTTTGCTGTTACAGATTTCTTCTGGCTTCTTTTGAAGGATCCAATACTGACAACTGTCAGATGCAAAGTATTGGACTATATGCAAGATAGTTTATTCCATGATGGCAGATTCTATGATCCTAGAGGCTTTTCCTCATTTGCAATTCTCATACATTTCTTTTATCTTTTTTTCCCCAAAGCCTCAGTCACACTGTCAAGGAGAAGAAATAACTCTGTGTGATTTAGCTGACCAAATATGTCAGAAATCATAAAAAATGACTAGTCCTATAGTAAATGGTCAAAGAAAAGGAAAGAATATAAGGAAAATTATATACCCAGACTATCTGGCAAACACTTATTGATAGCAAATGCATTTGTGGAACTTAGGAACGGCTTATGAATGATTCATAAACAGAATGGTGATAGATTTTACAGCAAATAGAATCAGCAGCAAATAATTTTAAAAACCTTGAAAATACAATGTGTGATATTCTCAGATTAATCACTTGACTGAAGCTCTGTGGTTTAAATTAGTAATCACTAAATTCAGAATATCGTATTTATCTGAATCGCTGTGACCTAATTGTAGATTTATTATCTGCACAGTGAGGCAGGATGCTAAGGAACAGGAGTTTCTTCCCTTTGGCTTTACAAATATTCAGTTATGTTTTGCTCAGATATTTTGTCATCTCTGATTCTGATCCTAATCCTAATCAGATCCAGAAGAATAAAAGGTGTATTAAGATGCAATCAAATTTAAATTCAGTCACAATTTAGCTGACTAAAGAGAAGATTATGTTTAATTTTAAATTAATACGTTTGCTTACAGCCTATATATAACCTCCTTCAATAACAGATTAAAAGACTGACAGTCTATGACACCATTGTCTTAAAACTTTATATAGAGAACCACTAAAACACACATACAGGTTTTAGCCTTCTCAAGGAGAAATATCCATTCACGCTACCACATGCTCCTTCACACATTGAAGTATGTTAAAAATGTCTTCCTTTTATAGTTCTTCATTAGTAATCACTGAAGCAGAAAGGCACTGGGTTAGATTGACATCACTAGTTGCCTTCATTATATGTACCAGGAGAGACTTATTCTGTCTTTCCTTTTAAAGTAAATTTTGTGGGCAACTTAAAGCACGTTGAAAAAGTTGGCAGATGTGATACTCTACTCATCTAGGGAAGGCACACAGCACAGCTCTGCTCTAAGAGGACTCTTCCAGAGCGTGCAACCTCTGGAAAGGCTGCAACAACTCTCCTGCTCTGTTTACATTAATTCTCCAGTCATGTTGAGAAGAAAAGAAATGAAATATCCATTTGGAGTTGTTTTTCTCAACTTATGGCCAAGAGTTTAGGGGCTGAATTACTCGTCTGAGGTGTGGAGGATATTAATTAGATGGATATTGTCCAGCTGACAAAGAGCAAGGGTTTAAGTCCAGGATTTCCAGCTTTAAGGACAGTGTCTGAACACGTCATTATGGGATTTTAAGTGATGGAGTTACCTCAGCCTTTGCTGTAAAAGTTGCTGTTCTGCTTTGAATACAATGCATAAATATTCAATGGGTAAGAATCAGTAAGAATAATTATTTGGCTTGCTGGTTCGGTAGGTTAAAATTTTAATTCCTAATGCAAAAAAAATTATTATTTTGTGATGAAAGACCAACTTCAATAGGAGACAGATTGAGAAATGTCTATTCCAGGAAATTTAGTGGCTCAAAAATTAGGGTATTGTCTTGATAGCTTGAAGGAAGGAAAAAGATACAGCATTGCCCTCACACAAACCAGGCACAGAGGTACTCAAACTACTGGACCAATTGACTTATGGGGAAAACATGTGTCTCTCCTACTCGTTTGAATCTGTAGTTAAGATGCATGAAACATGTCCAGAGGCTCAGGCCCGGCAGAGAACACTGGAGGAGGAAGTAGCTTTTTTGTCAGTCTCATTGTTGCTTACGGGAAAGGCAGAATGAGAGCTTTTCAATGTCATTGTGGCTTAAGAAATTCCAGGCTTTCTCCAATGCTGGAACATAGACCCTATGGGATTTTGCAAACTGAGCCACAGGTAACAAGAGATTTACTGCACTAAGCAGTAGCTGAACAGGGATAATACTCATTCCAGTTGAGAAGGTTTCAGGTGCCCAAAGGGTAGGTGGATGGCTGATTTATTCTGTGAATCCAATGTTAAGTCTTGAGAACATTCTAAAAATCAGAATACTACCACCTAATTCTACTGTTTGCTTTCTAATCCAAAGCTATACACCAATTTAATATTACAGGAGTAATTCATATCATACTTTATATGACACTACTTTCTTTCCATAGCATCTTTCTGTTGCATAAAATTTGTGTACTTTTTAAAAATCTTTCATTGTTCATCTTTATTATACTTTTGAGAAATTTAAAATAGAATATTATAAAGAAGAGCAGGAGGACCAAAGATCTTACAAAAAAAAAAAACAAACCAGAGACTTGTGTTTTAGATTCTCTTTCTCAGCAACTTTTTATAAATTAAAGGAAATTCCTGAGATTGTGTTGGTCTCTCCACACTGGAAAAGAGAACCGAAGAGAAAAATTCACTCTATGGTATGTGTATTGTTCAATAATCTACCACTTTAGGAATGTCACTGAGATGATTGTATAATTGCATAACTGATATTAGCACCTAGAAGGTTTTGTTTTATTTGATAGATTCCGTGTTTTCTTTACTATGCCACCTGTTATACCTTCAGAGAGAATGAAGACTCTTGCTTTGAATTTAAGAATAATCAAGTAAACACTGGGAGCTGAAAATTATTTTTATGTAAGTCAATGTGATTTTCTGTAACGTGTGGAGGTGGGTCTTTCAGAAGGAGGATAAGCAGATCTTGCAAGTAAGTGGAGAAGACTGGTTTTTTGCATGGTGAGGACTATCTAGAAGAAAGTATGGAAGTCAAGTTAGGAGATATGGACAAATGAGCAGGCATGGCTGGAAATATCAGCAAAGCAAAAAGTTGATGGGAGAATAATGGGATGTTTAACCAAAAAGGATGAAGATAAGGTGATTAATGACCAATCCGCTTTCAGCTTGCATACGTGCCAGAACTGTATTAAATCAGTGGTGGTGAAGGGTTGACATTGTATACCACCATTAAGGAATTTTTTCTGAATGGTCACCCAAGTCTAGCAAATGCATGAGTCTCTCCTCTGTTCTACAAGCCAGAAATCACTTGAACCTTTCTGTTTCTGTTTATGTTCCTTTACCTGGGGTCTGTGCCAATAGGGCCTAAGTTACTAGGGCATTCGAGCACATGCTAATTTAAAAAATGCATGAAAGCCTGTACCGCCTGCCTAGTGCTAACAGGAAAAAAAAAAGATTGCTAAGACTTGAATTTGATATTTGCTACAATTGTTGTTCCTGTTTTAGCTCTGAGACTTAACCCTACTTCCAGCTAAGCATACATATTAGTGGGCATAGAGCTGGAGTCAGTGACATTCCTCCCAGCAGCTCTGGGTATTTTTCATGTTTCCTAGCTACCCTGGAAGTATGGCATATGATGCTCCCAACATCCCTTGCTCTGGGACCATACTTGTCCTTCCACATCTCTGCTGACTATTGCATAGTACCAAGTTGTTTAAGAATATAGTCATGAATTGGTAGCTCTTTCTTCATAATTAACTTATTTATTCTTTATCCATAACAGCAGCTCATTTCAAGCACTTCTCATTCATTGAGAAAGCTGCATCATTCATGGATGCTGTATAGATTTTTAATTTTCTCCTGTAAATGTTATATGATGCCTGTCAATTACCACTTTGGACTAAAGCTTTAGGAATTAGATCAGCCACATTAAAGTAGGAAAATAATTTCAAAGTAAACTGTGACTATTATGTGGTGAATAACTGAAAAAAAAAAAAGATACAATAATCTAAAATTGCTATTTTCATATTGATAGAATCAACCAGGCTTTTTTTTTTCTTTGAAAAGCTACATAATGCATTTCAATTCAAATTTGAGGGCACGTACAGGTTGGTGTCTTTTAGGGGCCTCTTCCATATTCATAGTAAGAATTTCAACAAATGCTTCGCTGAGCATATGTGAAAGCCCATGGGAGCAAAGAAGACTTTGCTTTAAATGTGAATACTATTAAACTTAAGCACATATTAACGTTTTGCTGAATAAAGATGGATTTAACTGTTGCTAAAATATTTCCCTGAGTCAGTGGTTTGGTTTGGTCCATTACAGTAGTAGGCCATCTGTGAGTTTTAGATGTAAATCTGAAGTCTGGGAATCTTTGGAACAGAAGAGATATGTGTTGTGGTTTTTAAGATGCAATGTGAAAACTTTAGAATAATGCTGTTAACATTGTTTGCAAAATAACTGCAGTAGCTATATATTCTCTCTAGTCCAGATGGATAAAATCTCCAAGGGACATTTGTTTTTATGGCCTCTAGCTTATTATTTTAACGCCTAACTTTTATGAGGCAAACTCATTATTTTTAGCAGTCTTTTACTGTCTTTTAAATGCAGTGAAAGGCAAAAGAGGACCACAAATCTGTTATATTTAAAGCTGCTGAACTAAATTTCAACAATCGCCCTGGACCTTGTACATTTCTTAAATAAAAATAAGGGTAGCTCTCTTGACCAAAGCTTTTTCCCTCTCTGAATAAAACCCAGACATTATATCCAAGGATTTGTCTGTATTATTGTCTCAGTAGTGTTTGGTGAAAATGTTCCATCAGGCTGTGTTAAAATCAGTGTAATTTGACTCAGAGTTCAGCTCAATACATGCAATGTATAATAAGTAGTCTGTGTTTTGGAGTTGTTAAAAAAATCTGAAGAAGGACACAGAACCACAAGAATAGGAATGATGTGACCCCGGGAGGTCACTGATTTCCTTTACTAATCCCAGACAGATTCAGCTTTATCTAAATAGTGTTTGACAGCCGTTTGCCTAACCTGTTTTTAAAATAGCCCGGTGATGCAGAATCCCCAGCTTCTCTCGACAGTTGTGTTTTAGCACTTAACTCTCTTGCCATTCAGCATGTTCTTAATGTGTAGGTTAAATCTCCCTTGTGGCAACTTAAATCCATTACTTTTTGTCCTGGAGAATACATTAGTGCTTTCCTCTCTTTGTGAACCTTTTGATGACATCAGCTGCCATCTGAAGTCTGTACTCGTTTCTCCCCTTGGTCTTCTCTCAGCTAAATAATGCCAGTGCTTTCCAGCTTTCTTCACAGATTTTGTTGGAAAAGTCTCAGTGTTTCTTGCTCTTTTCTGGACTTTCTTCAGTTGATCCAGCTATAATGTTGTGCCCAAATCTGATATAGTACTCCAGCTGAGCCACATCAATGTCACAGAGACTTCAGGTACCTTACGTACAGCGTGCCTACACATACCTCCCTGTATGTTATGACCCTGTGGATGTGTGTTCCATTTTTGGTCCATTAATTCTCACATCATCTTCTGTAGAACCATTTCTATTATTCTGTCTTTGTCTTGTATCTGTGTGTCACTTTGTATTTAATGCCTCTGAATTACTTATTATTTTGCTGATTTCATCACATCACTTCAAATTTCACTCCTGCCCTCTAAAGTGCTTGCCCTCCCTCCTAGCTTGTTATCATCTCAAATTAAAAGTGCTTTCCTTTCCATCATCTAAATCATCAATAATGAATCTAACAGCTAGAGTACAGGATGGATTTAGGATGGCAGAGTTCTGTTAATGGCAAACTTGAACGAGTTCTTCATGGGATCCGGTTTGCTTCTGATATGATTCACCCGTTCCACTTTTACCTTTATTATTTATTTGTGGAGTGTTCAAGTGTTCTGAGAACTGGCATGTCCTGAGAAGTCCCATGTCACACTGCAAAGAAGAAGGAAACATTTTGAGCTGGCTAGACCATAAAGATTACTGTTCCTAATGAATGTGGAACAGATCTTGGAGGTTGGGCAGGGTCAATATTGAGTGAAGAAACAGGTGGTACTGAACATGAGCGATTGGGTTTCTCTGAGCTGTTAGTATTAGAAAAAAAACATATGAATCATCTGTGAACCAATTCTGTTGTGGTTTAACCAATCCACAGTTCCACTGTGTACTTACATGTGCTACTTGGATGTTATTATGTCTTCTTGATACTTTCAAAATGTATTTGTTATTCTTTCACATCTTGATGCTGCAGTCATAACCCCAGACATAACCCTACAGGAATTCTTGGATATCTAAAAGGATTTTTTTGTTTAGTAAATAAAGTACACAATTTAACTAAAATGAAGTTTAAAAAAATTTTGTAGCACTTTGTGCTGAATAATATGGAAGGAACTTTTTTTCTGTTTGCATGGAATTTTAAACAGTTCTTTTCATGTTCAACAATACTTTGTTCAAAAATAATTTCCTTTTCAGTTTGCCAAAAGTTTGCCAAAAATTTAGAAATATAAATTTTGGAAAATTTAAATCTTTCTGGCCAAATCAAATTCCTCATGTTTGTCTCCTATAAAAATGTCTCTGTAAGTGTATAACAAAAATGAAAACCAAAAAAGTTTTATTTTATTTGCTCTAAGAAAAGATAATATTCAAATTTTTTAAACTTTTTAATTAGTCTTTATAACAAAATATTGAAAATCTGCAACTATTTTAGATTTTTATGGAAATTATGCAAAACAGGACATTCACATCTTTCTAAATAATCTAGACCATCATAATATCAATGAACAACACTGAAAATATTTATGAATATATATTTCTGGAAAGGTGTACAACAGTAATATTTCAGATAATGTTTTATTTAAACTGAAAAAAGCCACGTAATCATTTTCTCACAAATGTTTAGCATTGAGTACTACTGAAGTTGTATCAGCAATTTGTTGAGAAACAGCATTAAATGTGAGAGCAAACCAATATGAACCAAAGAAATCCTCTTAAGGAAATTTCTGTTTGGGTGGCAAAAAAGTTTTTGATAGATTTATTTTATAATTCCAAACAAATTACCTAGTTTTACGTTATTTGCAGTCCAATATAATTAGGTCTTGAGTAATGTGTAACTGATTCTATTTGAAGAGTAAGCAAAACCCAACTGTGACTCTGTAGATCAGAATATTGATGATTTTAGGTGGAAAAATAGATTAGAGACAGAGATGGCTTAAGAGGCCATGCTGACACTACACCTTCCTGAAACTCTGCAGCATTCTCGGAGTATAACCCTGCGCTTCTGTAACTACTGAAAGGTGACCAACATGTGACACTGGGTTTCTGTTAATTATGAGAAGGTACAAAAGCATCCATAAACCAGACAGCCTGTAGCTTAGTTGATACCACAAAAAGTCAGAGCAAAAGGGTCAGCTTTTTCATTCCTTGACGTCAGCACTGTGCTCACTCTTTGCTGAGGACAGCACTGTGCAAAATGCTATTTATTCCATAGCAGCTCTGAGCTGTTTAATCCTTAATCTCTGGGTTGATGATTTTTGTTATAAACTCTCAAAACCCAGAATAAATGTCAGAATATTCTTATATTTGCATTCTTGTGAAAATGTTTTCTCCGCATACTCATCTTAGATTTTGACATTAAATCTTCCTTGAGCATTCAGAGATACATCCAGACTGAATTCACTTGAGAGCTGGTTCATAAATGAAAGAGAATCTTGATGTTTTGCTACATAAACATGCTGATAGACTTTTGCTGATCGCTATCCATCTAATTCAGTGTATCTACCCACTTTTATGTACTGTGCTGTCCAAGTCCGTTATAAGAAATTGTAACAGGGAATAGGAAGGATTATTTTAGACAGCATTTACGGATTCTCGTTCAAATATTACTGAATGAAGTGCAACCAATCAATAGCATTTATATATAAAGAACATCTGTGATCATATTTGGTTAAGTACATATCACTCATTGATACAATGCAATGTGAATTTGTAAGGCTGTTAAGGAAGAGGCTAAAGATGCAAAGGGTTTTTATTTCAGGAAGAGATAAAGGAAACAAATACAGTGGAAATGTAATTAAGTGAACAGGAAGATGCTTTTTTTAAATGGTTTTGGCAAAGTGCAGAGTATTGGGAAATGAAGCAACTTATGTAAGCACAAAATTGATGGACCTACTCTGAGATTATATTAAGACAGTGTCCTTTGGAGGCATGTTTAGTTCTTTGGGGAATGAAAAAGGCAATTAGAAAATATTTGAAGATTCAGAGTGGGCTAGTCCTGGTGATTATTTGGAGTCATTGAGAAATCTCAAGAATGAGCTTTGGGTAAAGTATAAAAGATTAGTCATCATCAAATAGTTATTTAACTGTAAGATTGGAAGGCTTTAGAAGAGTTTAAGTGCTTCAAAGAACTAAGTGAAATGTGAGTTGGTTTGGTATAGGCAGCTTTTTAGTAAATGTTTAATGAATCCATCATATTAAATGATTAATATTTTCACAAACAGTTGATTCTTTAATCTATTGATGAAAGCATAGAGGAATCTAGTGTCTAGGACTTGAAGCTATCAAAATTGAAATAAAAAAAATTAAATAAAGAGAACATTTGTAAGTGGATATAATTAATTATTGAAATTATTTGCATTATTAGATGACTCTATCATATACTGCCTTCCATCAGCTCTACCTACCATTCTAGAGGAAGGCTACCCTTAATGAACTAATCTGAGGGTCAAAAGTTTCTTTATACAGCAGGAAAAATGGAGACGTCCTGGTGTTTATTCTTGGTCCTCCTGTCTTAGAAAGCTAGGTTCAATACTATATATTCTGAAAGATCACCTGTGCTAGTATACAATAAATCTGACACAATAAACACCTCAAATTGCACACATTTCTCTTGGCTGTTTGAATATCTGGGTATCAGATATTCAGAGCTGTCATATTCTGAAAATTCTGAACACAAATAAAAGTCTTCCCAGTCCAAATAACTATCTTTAGTTTTAAGGTAAACTTTTATAAAGCACTTTCTAGAAAGATCAGCTATTTTAATTTCTTAATTTTTTTATGTAAACCAGACTCGTTGATCTCAAGAACTACGGAGTTGAAAGACTGTTGCTAGCATGGTAATCAGGCCCAGCTCACTCCACTGACACTTGCTGTTTCATATGTTGAGCTGACCAAAAACTTACTAAGGGATGTGTTGTTTTGTTGGGATTCTCACTGGGTTTTGTTGTTGTTCAGATTTCAACTTGTTCTGATAACTTTGTGGAAATGTTCTAAGTTCTGGGAATGTGCAATCCAGCCATCCCAGTGTTGTGTTTCAGCAGAGGACCCTCCCAGCTTCTGAAATAATGGACACTGCTCAAAGAGATCATTTCAAACAGAGCCAAATCAGTATTGTGTTATGCTCCTCAACTCATCCTTTACAGTCCAGACCAAGTCCTTAATTTGTTGTAATTTTCTGTCAGCCTGTTGATACCTGCCCTCTGGGTTAGAACTGCAGGAAATCAATGTTTTCAGGTAAGTTTAAGTCACATGTGATGTTGCAGCATAACAAGGGGCTTGAGAATCTATCACAACAGTGTCATGGCACCATTACTCTTCCATTAGAGCAGACTATTGAAAGGGAATTAGCAATTACTTGTTTTCTTTACCGCTTTTTTTCCCTTTCCTTTTCCTGACAGATTACTTGTCCTAGCACTTAGTACAATACTCAGTCTTACTTAATGCTGTCCAGCTGAAACATTCAAAACTCCTAGATTCACAGATGTAAGTATTAAAGTATTTTATATATCTTTGCTAAACAAACTGCAAGTATATTCTCTAATAAAGAGGCTTCTGCCAACAGGATATTCCCAAGGTATGGTTCTTTAGTTTTATTTTTAAGTAAAGGATTTTGTTGAAAGCATTTAATGAACCACAATGAACTTTCTCATCCTTTAACTGTTTTTGAATTCAAGCTTTATACACAAGTACTGGTTTTGGTGTTTTGTTCACAGTAGCTTGTATAGTGTTATGTTTTAGTGTTGTGACTAAAACAGCCTTGATAACACATCCGTGTTTTAGCTGTTGCCGAGCAGATTACATGAAGTCAAGGCCTTTTGTTCTCCTTATGCTGCCCTGCCAGCCAGCAGTCTGGGGGTGCACAAGAAACTGGGAGGGGACACAGCTGGGACAGCTGACCCCAACCGACCAAAAGGGTATCCCGGATGATATGACATTGTGCTCAGCAATAAAAGCTGGGGAAGAAGGAGGAAGGGAACACGTTTGGAAGTTACAGTGTTTGTCTTCCCAAGTAACTGCTATGCATGACGTAGCCCTGCTTTCCTGGAAATGGTTAAACAAGTGCCTGCCCATGGTAAATAGTGACTTAGTTCCTTATTCTGCCTTGCTTACACACGTAGCTTTTGCTTTACCTATTAAACTTTCTTTATCTCAACCCACGTGTTTTCTCACGTTTGCACTTCCAATTCACTTCCCCATCCCACTGTGGGGGAGTGAGCGAGTGGCTGCGTGGGGCCGAGCTGCCTACTGGGATTAACCCACAATAATGTGTCCTTAGCGGTCTCTAACAACCAGTTATTTTCTGTATCTGTTAGAAAGACTGAAGAGAACCAATAATCTAACCGTTTATCTTTCTGTTGTCTGTAGAGTTAGAACACTATAGATGGCATAATTCAGTGTCAAAAATCTATAAGCATTTGACCTTACATTATACCATATAAAAAAAAATATGAAACACACTTAATTGAATAGTATTTCATTCTCTTGCCTTTCCAACCAATACTCATTAAAAACCTGGCTCAAGCATACAATTCTTTTCTGGTGGAGATGAATCTTTCCCATTTTCCAGGAACTTTAAAATCATATTCAACATGAAAGTTGAATTTATTTTTCATTTATCTTTCATTTTGAAGTTGACCAAAGTACCAGACCAATGTTCAGAGACAAAAAATCTTGATATAGGCCTAAAAATTCTTACTCACAAACCTTCTCTTTGAAGACACAATTTAGAATTTAGATACAAAGGCTTATCTGCAAGTCAAGTCCAAAGAGCACACAATTTCAATTGAAGTTGTGGAGTCAAAAATGCTGCTCAGCCTCACTGTAAGTAGTTGCATGCAAATATTTGACAGCAGTCTATGAGATTACTTTCAGCTGCTGTTTTTCTTGTGAAAGCAAGTGAAGAGAAGCATCCTCTTTTCGGAGTGTGATACAGGGGCCAATATGCAAATACACCTCACTTAAAACTTGTTTGGGGTTCTCTTCATACCAGCAGGATGGGGGTCATGAGTACACTAATACTTCCTGTGAAGGTGAGGGGTTAGAGGGCAAAATATATGACAATTCTGGGGAGTAAACCAAGATGCAATATGAATGCAAATGAAGGAAATTATGAAACTTGATCTAATTTGCCTGGTGGCCTTTCATTTTTGAATATGCTATGAGACTATGGAATATGCTTGGCTATTGATCTGTTCATTAGCTTGCCTTAAGCAAGATTTACATGCATTATTTATTAATTTCCACTTTATGTTTCTAGGAATAGGGATCTTTGGAAGAAAAACTTGCTCTCCATCTTCATAGCAAAGTGATAAGTAGTCAAAAGTATTTCAGGAAACGGAATTACATAAGGTGACTTAATTTAAGCAAATTGCATCCTTAAATCTTTAATTTCTTTCTTCCTGAAAGAACATTGATGAAATAAACAGGTAGAA
>JAOXJM010000063.1:6535251-6580252 GCA_026413425.1 Tringa solitaria
GATCTTGGGATTAATGATATAGTGAAAAATATTTTATGTTCACTATATGATATTGTTGTCTGTGGAGAGGAAGAAAAGTTATTTGAGCCTCAAGGAAGCAAAAGCTGAGATTAGGCTCTGCAAAAGTTGGCGATTTTCAGTGCAACTCTTTAATATTTTTTTAACTGCAAAATTAAAGTGATGAAAGTGAAAGTAGGTTTGGGGAAGGTGGGGAGAAAGTGTAGTTTAAATTTTAGAACAGATTTGAGTTTCATTTGTAGAATAACAGTAATGAAAGAACTTTGAAAAATTACACCAAAGATAACCCAAATATTTTTGAAATGTAGAAAAAGCTCCATTTATTTTTAAGCCTTTTCCTATGTAACTTCTGCTATTTTTGAATAGAAGTGGTTCTAATTAGCTGCTTTTAGAGAAGTACTTGACAAAATGAATGCTTATGTATCCTGCTCGTTTATCCAACCTTTCTCCAGAAACCAAGGCATAGGTCATTTTAACACAGTTTTATAATATTTTGATTACAACCTTTTTGCAGTGTATGCTATGAGTTCCTGGAATTTTGTGAACATGAAAGCACAGCTTGATTAATTCTGTATTTACTCTTCAAGATGGTTACTCTGATTACAAGACAGTCTAAGAAACCAAGATGGTATTTTAAAATGAAATTTGAATAATTCTTGTGCCCTGAGAATCCTTTCCCCGTTGGAGCATCTCAAAAAGGATAAAATGGGGGGTAACACTACTGAAGGAAATTGAACAGATGAAGACTATTTGTAGACAAATTGCAGACACACTAATCTTGTTAATTTACATTAAAACCTAACACTTATCCAGACCTCTGTCATGTCAAAAAGCAACAAAAGAGAAGCATTTCTAATTTCTCAAGTGCACTTCAGATTAAATCATGTACGGCTACATCCACTGTGGATTTTTAATAATGTATATTTGCAATTGCAATCCTTGGTTCAAATTCAGCTTTATTTTTCCAGGTGACATTAGATCACTGTTTTAGTTTATTTTCTTGTACTTCTTCCCATCCTTTGCCAATTGCTTGCTTTCTCCCGAATGTTACCAATGCCATAATCATCTTCGTTATAGAAATTATGCAGAAGGACCATGTGCTTGTATAGTCTTATTCTTACCATGTTCTGCTTCATTGGAATGAAATAATGTCATCAAAATAACTTTGACTCATTATTTTCTGACAAGTATACACTAGTTTAGATTTAAACTAGTCCTTGTAAACCATACTGGTAACGAGAGTTTGTATGTAATTTGTATAGAATATATCTCACCTAACTTTAGCCATACAGAATTAAACATCTTGTTGCAGTTAATCATCTGGACTCCCCTTAAAGTCAACAGTCTAGCACCCCCAGAGTGTGATTCTTCTCAGTGATTTTAGACATCTGTCTTAGGCTGAGATGTACCAACCACACTGTTTCAAATTTAGGCATCTAGTCAAAGATAGGAAGATGAAACCTCACCCTTGGGATTACAGGTTGGTGAGGGTGGTGCAAAAATAAGCCTCCATGGCTGATATCCTTCCACCTTGGAGGTGCATAGTTCTGTGCCATTTTAAAGGTCTAATGCAAGCCCTTTCTGTCACAAATGTATGAATAAATGAATCAGCATTTCTCAAATATGACAGAAAACTGTTTGGGTTCTGCCAGCCTACTTACACCAACAGGGGTTCATTCTGTTAGGATCTAAACACAGCAACTGGGTGAGCTTTCAGAGATCCAGGACTCCCCAAGGGAATGTTCACCAGGACTGTGGCATATGCCGCTCTATTTTTAAATTATCACTGTGCAAACTGTGCAGCACAGGTTCACGCAAAGCTACACATACTGAGTGACTGACTACATGTGTTTCATGGGATTCCGTTTACTATGGACAACAGATGGACATTTTAAGCCTTTAGTAAAAACAGAAAGATTATATACTGTCTGACTGATCCATTAAGAGAGCTTCTCCAATACAAAACAAAAGTCAAACTAAGATAAATGTTTCCCACTTGTTAAAGTAACTAGTACACAGCTGCAGTAAAGTATTTTGGCATTGGTAACCTCCCATACACTTATCATCATATACTGTCTGAGGAAAAAAATATTTGTCATTTTCTTTTAATAAGCACTCAAAATATTTGCTAGCTGCCAATAGCATTATTTTAACAGGCTTTTGGAACAGAGGGGAAAAATGGACTGCACTTGTGTAGGAAGTCATTAATTGTTCAGGCCACATCTTTCTGTGGATTTCTATACATAACACGAAACTAGTTTTGAGCAGTGGAATAATTACCACTGTGAAGAAACAAACTATTTTGCACAATTTCCTACATCATCTGAAGCACAGATTTAGTATTGTAGAAGAATGACAAATGAATAAACATGTATTTGAAGTACTATGAATTGCTGAAGTGGATTAGCATTAAATAAATTTGAAATCAAGACTAACAAATATAAACCTCCTCAGAGCCAGAATAGAAATGTAATGTAGCCATTCTCAAATAAGGCTGAGAATTAAATGGTGAAATATTTGACAGAAGCTAATGAGCCATCATCATAAGCAATAGGGTGTTAAAATGGAAGAAGGGAATTGCTATGAAACACATTTTTTCTGATTAATTTTTAGATTTTTCTGAGTACACTTTTTCCCACATGCATATGAATTCTGAACTGCTATGTTCTTGCCAATTTGGAGCTGAAACTAATGGCTTGTGACCACATAATGAGTTGTAATATTTAACTTGGATTCTGTGATCCCAAATGTACTTGAAAGTTTTGGTATTTTTGTTCTACATGTGGCAGTGCAGGGAAAATGTCCTCCTTGTCATATGGAGTTATACAAATATTCATTATTGTAAGATGTAAAATTTATACCTTCACCCTTTCTCTTGTCCTATTCTATAGAAAGGAAAACAGAGACTGCACTCTCAGACTTCTCATAAGCACTGCAAATTCAGTTCTCAGCACGTGAATGAAGCATCTTAAACCTTTCCTACAAAGGCAGTGTGGTATGGTGGTTGGAAGAGGTGACACAAGTGACCCCTCTGTTTCTGCTATCATCTTTCTATGCCAAGTTGGCTGAGGTCACTTAGGAAAAGCTTTTTCAAAGGCCATAATTGTTGATTTCTCTCTTCTGCTGCTGAGGTCAATGAGAGAGTTAGCATTATCGTGATTCTTACCCATAAATATCGATGTGAAAACTGCTATCAACTTCAGCCTAAGCAAGAGTGGGGCAATACTAGACACTCTTGGAAATCCCATCTGCTGCATTGCAGTTTACTGCTCCATTAAAACAGGCAATGACTATACTGCATGATGTATTATGAAGGTTGAACTAAGACTACTTGAAAGAACATCTATTTAGTTCAAATAGGTCCTCGGTGCTAAGTACCAATTGTTATTATGGTTTTATCCCCTAGAAATACTGATGCTAATTCTTCCTCAACCAACAGCTGGAAAGTATGCTTGCAGTGACCTTGTTTGGATATTTTTTTTTTTCATTTGAAGAAAAGTCAGAATACAATGAGTAATAAATTCTTTCATTAATTTGAATTAAATCTTTCCTTCCATCTAAGTAATCTATGTCATCCTCTTATTTTGAAATAACTTCATATTAACAAGCCATACCATCTAAAAATAATTATCATCAGAAAATCAACTTTCAGATTGCTGCAGTGCAAAAGATTAAACTTCCTGCTGCTGTTTTTTTTTCCTACAGTTGGAAACTTTTTCAGTAGTGTCCTTGATTCAGGATACAACTAGGAGGAATCATTATTGTTATTCCAATGTGAAAAGACTGACTATTTCTTTTTCTGATTTGTTCTCAGTTCAACACAGTTTTTCTTGTCTTTGTTAGTTCTTAAAGCCTAGCAGTCTCACCCTTATAATCCTGCATTCTCTAAAGAAGTAGTTCTCCTCTCAGGCTAAGCCTTCTTCTGTCTCTTACTTCCACGATCCTGTTACCATGGTTCCACCAAACCTCTCTGAACCTGTAGTGCATAAAAATCTGAGATCTGTCTTTCCACACCTTATAGAAGTTCATTCTCTCCAGGCCTCCAGGACTGGTTACGGTACTAGATACTAAGTTTTAATGCTTTACGCTCCTAAAACATCAGTTTGCATGTAGCCTAAAAACTGAAAATACTCAGGCACTGGGATATGGCTTTATGGCCTCAGTGTAAAATTGCTGCTCACGGAATAGTTGGTTGTGCTTACTGTATCAACAGACACGTCAGTGCTTGGATGATTATAAAGTCTAATATGTTCCCTTTAACACTTAGTCAAAAACCAGTGCTAGACCCTGCTGTGATATAATCTGGGAGAGTTTCAACTACCACTGTTTTTCTTGTACCTTGTGCAGTTGAACAGAAGACATCTACCCATGCCTGTCGATCCAGCAAAACTGAGAACTACATTCATTTTTAAAAGATGGCAACAATCAATGACAAATTAAAGAACATACTTATAAATTATTCATGACAGTAAATCCCAATAATTGAAGTATGCCACATGATGCAGAACATTAAAAAATTGCATTGTTTGTTATATCCAGATCAATATTAAAGAGATTGTTAAATTGAGATCAGGGGAAAACAGCAAACATGGGAAAAAATTCAAAAGTGAACCACAGCCTAAAAATCCATAAATCACTGAGTTATAAATAATTAAGGTGAACAACCCTTCCTTTTATAGAATATACAATACGTTTAGGGATCAGCACTTGTTTTGACATTTCAAAACTTACACTATGCAACTCTCTTATTTTGAAGTTTAATTTATTAGCAGCATTAGTTGTTCAGTTCATTGCAATTTAGATGAAAACTCAGAACCACACTTTTAGGTGATGCAAACCTGTTTAACTCCGCTAAAGCTGTTGGACTTCTTGCCCAGCAGGTGACGTAATAACTTACATCACCCTAAAATTTAGCTAGTAGATTTGAGCAGAATTTAAAAAGTAAGCAAACACTGTAACGATACTCTGGCCTACCCCCACAGTCTGCTGACAATGACAAAAAGACTCTCAATGGCTTAGGACCAGGTCTGCTGTTGTGATTTCATTCTCAGATCTAGAAATCTAGTGATCACAACTCTGCAACTAAGTACAGAGAACAATTTTTCACGATCTTTCCTCTACCGACACTGAAAATATGTAATGCAATAGGCCAGATGACGTTTATGGGGTTCTACACCCCAAAAGAATGGCACGCAAGTGCTCGTGAACATTAACATCTTCAAGCACTGATATTCTGGACATACGGTGATAATTAGAGATGCAGATTATTCCAGAAAGCCGCAAAAAAATGCAATTGTAATTGTGGCACATGCAGATCTCTCATGTCATAGCCTCTTGTATTGCATCCTGATGACACAAGCCATGTGTTGAGTCACCTCAGCAGGCAGAGGTGATGGTGGTGGACTCTGGCTGACAAATGCACCGGGTAGTATCAAGGGTCTGCTGCACCTCTCAAGATGATCCCAAATGGGCAAAGAGCCAAGACACTGCATATTATCAGCCTGGGAGAAATCTGTTGAAGTGTCACCACTCTAAATGTGTTAAGCATCATTAGCAAGATTCCTAATTACCTATTTTGAATTAAGTACTGACATGTGGTATTCACTGCTACAGAAGGAAAAAGTGATAATTTATTGTCGGACAAAGAATTCTGCCGATGAAATTATGCCAGCATTGGAGCCAAGTAAAAAAGTATATTTGTAAATATATTATACATTGAATTCAAACTATGTAGTTGATAACATTTCCTAACATGGCAAGTAATGAGAAGTCACACTGAATTTTCCGCAACAACCATTTGAACTGAAGGAAAGAGACACCCAGTTCCTTCTGAAATGAATGGGACTGCAGTCTGCAGTGCCCAGAGGCAGGTTTTGAGAATCTTATCCTTGATCTTTTTTGATTCAGTGGGTTCTGTTCTAGGCAAGGGCACTAAAAGCTGAATGAAAAGTTGTGTTTCCCTTGCTTTCTGACAACCATACTTAAACTGCACCTGTCAATGCAAGGTGACCAAATGTACCCATTTTTTCCAGTACATACAACTTCCTCTTTCCACTTTTGTCCAACCTGGTCTATTTTCCACTTAAATACACAGCTTAATAACAGAATGCATTATATGTAAAAAAAAGAGCATTCGTGCATGTAACATGCCAGTACTGTTTCTTAGTGTGGTGCAAACCTCAGATGTATCATAACAACCATCTCTGTCCTACTGAATATACAAAACTATTTCTTAATTTCAGCTTTAGGACAGTAAAAGTAAATTTTTCAGCAGTGTATTGTGAAGAAACAGTAGTTTCAAAGGAAAGGATTTTTGATCTCTGTTATAAATAAAAATTGCTTTGAATGCACAGTAGACTATTTGCATTTCTTATGATATTTATTTATTTGGGGTTTTTGTTCAGAGAGGGTCTTTCCTGTTAGTTTTTTTTCATCTGTTCTGTATATGCTAACTGGAGAAACTATAATAATTAAAAGCAGACTGTGACCAAGCTGATGGGTTATGTCTTACAGTAAACTCTCTAAATGGACAATTTCCAGCTTTGTTTTTGGTAAACATCAAATGTATTGCCTTAGACAAAACTATGCAATCATCATATAAGCATGTTCTTACACTAGCACCCAATGTGATCCATTCAACATTCAGTGTCACCAGCAGAGGCTTGTCTCTTTACGCCAAGTACAAGTCATAGACAACTCTCAAATTCTTCTCCTTTCTATTCAAACCCTCACACCGCATCTATTTCTACTGGAATGGAATAAGTATTCTCACGGCAATGGCAATAAAGGTATCAACTTGGGACAAAATGTCCTCCCAGCCATAAAGAACTACTGGAGTATTTCAGAGGGAATGTGGCTTGAGCTGGAAAGTTATGACCTAAACATGAAACAGAGGGAGGACTAGCCTCTCGTGTAAATCAGTTGCTGAACATGGCAAGCAGAAAACTATAAAAATAAAAATAAAGAACAATGGATAGCAGAAGATGTGCTGTTACCGTGAGATTTAAAGTGTGGGGGAAAGGGCTACACTACTGATAAGCCTCAGAAGCTACTTCTACTGTATGTATTTAGTTGAGTGAGGTTTCAAAGCACTCAAGAAGTGCTCAGAACCAGAATGAATCCTTTATCATCAAGGATCTGCAGAAAACAGACAGCAGGCTACAGCTGTGAGAAAGATTAATAAGTCAAGGTGTGCAGAAAATACAGCGTTCAAGGAAGTTTACAAATGTTAGAGTTTGAGTATGAAATACTAGGGCAAGTTGTACTATGCCAGGTTTAGGAAACTTCCTTTGAGAAAGTGGAAATGTCCAACAGGGTGGGGACGTTTCCATACGCATCCTCATCAACAGTATCAACACATCTGCAAAGCAGGGAGGTTTTTGCCACCAGCATCTCCCTCTATTCTTTCAGTTGGCAAAGCCACCACTTTCAAATCATTGTATAATCTTCGGATAGGGGATTTTGGACAGTGATGGTGATACACAGCTCCTCCTGAGGTCAGGGTTCATCAGGAAATGGAAATTTATCTCTTGAAGGTGGATGGCTGATGGCAAGGAGCAGTAACAGAAGTATGGAGAGAAAAATGAAATTCTCAGACTGATGACTATGAAAGATATTCCACTTGGGAAGAATATAGGGGGAGCAATGTGTTCCCTTGCCAGGCAATGTGTTTTACCAGCAGGTGCTGGATTGCCAAATACATAAGCCACTTCAGCTGGCAGAATGCCCTGATGAAATCATCTTATTTGGCAGCTCTGGATTTCTAAAGAAGTTTTCCTAATTCCATAGCAAGAATGATCAGTGTGCCATGGGAACTTTGCAGTAAGGGTGGCATCAAAAACACACCTGGAGCATGAGATAGCATCACTACTGTGCTTTAAGAGAGCCTGGATATCAGTGTCCTAAGAGCAGGCCTTAAGAAGGATAAGTTAGGAGAAGCTGATTAAGTTAATCACCCCTTCTGTTATTTTGGACTCTGGCAGACTTCTCAGCATTTCCATTCAGCAAGGGGACAGGGATGCTTTGGGTTTTGACCCTTATGTTTGCTTTCTCCCTCATATACAAAGTAAAATGGCAAGTGATGGTGGGGACTTCATAAGGTGTATAGCACAGTGTGTGCCTTAAGCTAGTCTAGATGAATCAAAGGCAAGGACAGTTAAGGCTGATGGCTAAAACTGTACAAAACAGTCAGGTTTAAGCATTTGTATTCACTTATATGGGGGTAGGGGCCACCTGCCTGTGGCAGTTTCTCTCTGCTGTGCTGTGACTTATTATGACAGAAGCCAGGGTTAGCGTTATCTCACTCTGCTGCTGAGACAATGATCATGTGCGTTACCTTGACATTACTTGATGCAGTGCTTTCTCTGCCTCTAAGAGAGTTGGTGCTGCAGCGTTTCTGTGTTTCTGTAGGAATTTTGCCAGCATTTGGCATGTAAGCCCTGCAATATGTACCGCTGCACCAAGACTAAAGCCAATCACAGAACCATCTTGGGGCAACAGAAAGATCAGAGGTAAGACCAGTCCTTTTCTGGGCAAAAATACCTTGTTCACTCCTAGAAATAGTAATACAAAAGGAAAACAAAACAAAACAAAACAAAAGAACAAAAAACCCCAAACACCAAAACCCAGACAAAAAAAAAATCAAGCCAAACCAAAACAGAAAAAAAAAAAACCCACAAAAAACCCCCTTGCATCTGGGAGGAGAAAAAAAAAAAGGCACAGAGGATGCTAGCGAGATGCCTACGTTCCTGGACCTCATGTAGCTCATCTCATGGTGGTGGATATGTTCTTCCTGCCTGTTATTCACTCATGTAGGCTTGGCAATCACAGCCTCACTACCAGTGAACATTCACAGTGTGATCTTAGCTAGATATATAAAGCCTGGATAGAAGCTGGGGCAGGGGAGAGAGAGGGGGGAGGGATGGGAATGTGTGGTTTTTTTGTTTGCTTGTTTGGGGCTTTTTTAGTTTTAAATGTAGATATTTATTATTTTACTAAAATTGACCTTGCCAAGAAACACACCACAGTCCTCTTACAACTTCTGTGCAAACAGAATTCCTTATGGCACTATTATGATTTCACCTTTTATTGGGATTAACTGACAAGCAGAAACACAAACCAGGAATGCACCACTGTTCCAATGACGTGACAGTAACAATAAGGAAACTGAGCAAATGGACCTGAAGAACTCGGGATTCCGGTAAAATCAAGAGACACAGTGCAGGGAATTTTAATAGCGAATACCTCCTAAGACTATTTTTATTGCTTTCAATTAAATCACTGGATAGAATTTCCTAAAAATTCTAATTTAAGATGTTGTTCTGCCTTGTTTACAAAGATTTAATGGCATAAAGGCATGAAAGTTCACTTTTTAAAAGAAATTAAGACATATAAGGGTTACATAATGGAGGAAAGCAATGAACATCTGTGGCATTACAGTACTTTTTACACATAAAAATTGTGTGGGGGATTTGCTGCTTACAGACACCTGCTTAGCAATGATGCCAAAGCCAATCTACTTCATTAGCTTTGACAGATGACCAGTACCACCTAATAGCTTTGATTCTGACAGACAGCTCATTTCTTTAGCCATATAAAATCTAACCAGTTGATAAAAACAGATACATATATACAAATTAAAAAATAATTAAAACAGGCTTTTGAACACTGAAACCTTAATCCATCTAGTTGTTGAATTTGGCATGGAACAATGATCAAAATTTGGATTTGCAGAGAATAAATCCCTTGACTTACTTCACTGTTCTTTGGGCATCAGCTTGGACAATCTTTTGCATATATACTTAGAATGGCTGAAGTAATTGTCTTATAGATATTTGTTATTACCTCAGTGCTGAAAAAAAGTTCAATTTATTTAAGCGTCCTGTTATCTCGAACTACCTCAGGGGTGATTTTTGTCTAATTCAGCTGACTTAGTAGAGAAAGCAACAAGCATCACAGACACAAGCCTGTCAACTATTTCAAGTGTGGGAACCATAATTGCTGGCTGAAGTAAGAACAGGTGGCGGTGATTTCCTATGCTTTTATAGCTAGGTCCAGAGGAGAATGTCTGACTATGCCTTTAGTCATGTAATGATGGTATCCAAACGGAATCTAAATATGTACTCATCTTTGTGCATAACCTGTTTGGAGTTGCCTAATTTTGTCTGTTAATAATTTTTTAGTTTCCATCTTGCAAATATGAATCAGATATCTCAAGAATAACTACGCTTAATTTGTTTTGTCTTCACATTAAAAGATCATACTTGAAATACATTACTGAAAACCATTTATAAATGTTTCTGCTACTTGTGCTTAATATGCTATTCCCCAACAATAAAAACATAATGGAGCTATGAATTACAATTAATTGTGATTAGGCTGCTTTTTTATTTTTCCAAAATACCTTTTGAAAATACTTCTGCAGTAGCCTTCATGTTTTATTCAGAGTTGTGAATTCTGTTTTGGTGATGCATTTCCATACTCTGCTTCATGTTTAATGATTTAGTATTGTTTTTTCCCACTTTAAGTGAATAGCTGAAGTTTTTCAATGTTTACATTTCACTGCTGTAGATCTCAAATAATTTTACTGGTATTCAATTTAAAGTTGTAATGATATGATCCCTCACTTTCATGATTATTAATAGAAATGGAAAATGCATATGATTTAAAAAATAAAATATTTTGGGGGAAACCACCCTCCAATGAAGACTGCCCTTGTCTTGGCATGCTCACTTTTGGGAAGGAATTGATATTACAAAAGTAGATGTCAAGTTTGAGACTACAATTTTATTTATGCCCATCAATTAAAGTCCACATCAAGTTCTAAAAGCTGATTTTTAATATCATTTCCTTAAGTTGATATTCAATTTGCAATGTCTGTTTTGCCTCTGCCAAAGAGTAATCATGCAAGCCACAACCTCAGCTGGGGTACATCAGCACAGGTTTACTGAAATCTGTAAATCTAAGTGCTCACCAGCTGATGACAGACACCATTTTCACAGAGGATGTTGTGGTGTATCAACATCTATCTTATCTACATAGGCCTGGGCATTCATACAGAAACCCAAAAATCTTTGACTTTTATGTACTACTGAAAATTTATGACAAGCCTGTTGTTGTTACAGGCACTAAATGTTCCTAGCAAGTTGATGAACTCCACTAGAATTGCTGAAGAAGAGTGAGAAGATTGGCAGGAGGCTTTCCCACCTTCCAGGTTTTGCTCTGAAGCTGGCCCAAAAGTTGTGGTCATCTGAAAGTTGTTTCACCTGAAAAGAAGTGCTAGCTGCAAATCAGACTTCTTACCATCTCCCATGCCTTTTATGTAGCCACCTTCCTAATCATTATCTAAAAAATCCCACTACATGCTGCAATTGTGTTTACAGTTTTGCATTGAGTACTCAAAGTTTAGAGGATGGACAGGCCTAGAGGACAATCAGTCTTCCCATTCCCAAAGCAATCTTTCTACAAACTGAGGGTACGGCAAACCTCATTAGATACACGGTAAACAAAGAATCAGCCCCCTTAATTTCAGTGGTCTAGTCTTATGCGTAAAGGCAGCCAGACACACCAGCTTTTGCCACAGTAGGGACCAAACAGCGATAGAGAATGCTCCCAACACAGCAATACCAGCACTTCTGCTAATGTAGCACTTTTCCAGTGAATAAATTGAAAATTCTCCTCCTTGGGAAGGTTAATCTAGCACCTTTCATGGGCACAGTACTCATTAATATGTATCTTGCATTTCTAAAAGCCTGGCTTCAGCTAAAAAAAAAACCCTCTTACGCATAGTTATTCATATTGCCTTCCCCTAACTTCCTGGGATCTTAACCATGAAGAAAATTACTGTATCACATTAGTACACCCATAAATGGCAATAAGCCTTTTAAAATGTAAACACCACTGTGGATTTGCATGTAGTTTGAGAGCAAATATGATGGGAGAACTTTGGAACCCAGCATATTTTTCACTAGTTTGTATTAACACATAATTTAGTTCTAATACTCTGATCTTGTCATTATGGTAATTTGGATCCCAGTCCCACCAAGGTGCTGAAGCTCAGGTCTAACTTTAAACCTGCATCTAATCCCACTGCCTTCACAGAGACTTAGCAAGAGCCCAGGCAGTACACAGAATGGGACTCTGTGGGATGAGGGAGGTTTAGGAAACGCATATAAAGAGCTTGCGGTGGTACCTGTCTTAACCACCCTACCTGAAGGTCAGCACAAACCAGCTTACTACAGAAACTGAGTTGTAAAGTTGCATGTTGTAAAGTAGTTTCTTAGGATGGAAGTTTGCCTGTTGGGGTTGCTGTTATTGCGGATTTTACAACTGAAACCTGCTTTCAGCATGTGACGATTTTGGCACTAGCATGACCATTCTTGATCCCAGGTAGAGGAGGAAGAAAGGGAGGGAAACATCCCACCTTCTTGTCGTTAAAATTCCTGACAAGTGCGCTACAGCACCATACTGCTAATGCTGCCATCTGAGCAATAAGACATGCCAAATTCTAAAAAACACCTCCCTCAGGGGAGCAACTGAGAGCTGTTTGTAATAGACCAGGAACTCCTGTCTGAGATTTATCAGTGACTGCCACAGGTGAGAAGTGTTTACTAACAAAGCCAGAACAAGTGACAGAGAAGGTGATGACTCCTTCAGGATGCTCACCCTTTGGAATAATTCATCTTTTAGCAAGCAGCCCCAGCAAGTCTTGGACCGGAGCTTTCAGCAGGCCAGGTCGTGCACAGCAAAAGCACTCCCTTCCCTGGGTAGATCTAATCTAGTCAATCCTATCTGCTGCTACCCTGAGGCAATAGGGGAAATGGAAAATGGATCAAAGTGGATCTGATTCTGATTTCCACAAGAGCACGGCAGAGTTTCATTTCCCTGTATTTGATTTGTTTGAAATCTTGGCTGACGGTCAGGCCTTCAGATAGATAATCATCTTAGCAACTGAGTACTGTACACAAATCCTTTTTTTCTCCCACATAGTCTTACAATTTCTTTAGCAATATGGATTACATGTATCTGGAGAGAAAGAGGCTGGGCTCAGCAGTTTCAAAAGCAGAGTTTACTGACTAAGCTATTGCTCTAACACAGTGCCCTCAGAGTAACTTGAGCTGTTGGACAACACAGCAAGGACTCGCTCACAAGGTATGTTTCATCTGCATGGTGATCGGCCAACAAAGATTCTCCCTTGACAGAGTAAGGTTAGCTGGGGACAGGGAAAAAGAGACAGAAGCAAACATGCAGTAATTTGTCCCATCCATAAGAAGTATCTCTCAGGCTAGCAGAGCATTAGGAAACTCTTGGAAATCACTTTCTTTAATTGCGTGAGGAAACCAGAAGCTCTGCCTCCCTGAGGGCTGACCTTGCAGTGTGCCACTTGTATCATAGAACCAACAGAAATATTATTGACCTGTTCTGCTCTCAGAGTTCACAAATGGAACACAGGAACTAAGTGGAAGTTGCAGTTGGCAACTAAAGGACACTGAAAAGTTCTTGAAAGATGTCAGGATATTTTTGTTACAGCTGATCATGTTATAGTTTGACTGCTCAATCAGTCAAAATATCACTTTTTTAAAAAAAATAAAGCTTTCATTCCAGGTTACTTATTTGAGATTACAGACAGTGTTTATTTCAATGTTTGAAAACACCTTTCAGGCCCTCACAAATATCTTCCAGGAAAATTGATTCCAAGTGCGCCTGTATTCTTAAATAAAACACCCACTGCCATTTACAAGCAGATTTCTTTAGAGACAAACAAAAGCATCAAACAAGTATAAATTGCCACACGGACCACAGGCCCTCCTTTCTTTAGGACTCACCAGTAGCATGTCGCATTCTCGTAGGCCCTATCACTTATTTGCACCAACCTCAATACAATACAGTCTTGCTTCCTCACCACACCAACACATCCTGCTCATTACAACTATTAAGAGGTCTCTGAACAAGAGGGGAAGATCATTATCAGGTTTGATGGATGTGTAGCATTTCTCTTCTGCGTCTCTCATGTTAGCTCATACTTTGTGCCAGGAGCTGTGTGTCACGAAGACGTACATCTTTTCTGTTCTGTGGCCTCATATTGTTTTCCCAGTGAAAGTCTGTTATACCACAAATATTCATCAAAAGTAAGCTAAAGGTAGATAGTATGTGGCTAATACAAAGGTGTTTCCAAAGAAACTGTGCTTTTTCATTATCTTTTTCAATTCTTAAGATCATCATTAAACGTCTGCTTCTGGTAGGGTTTTGTTGTGGCCTAGATCACAGGGCCTTAGCCAATGCAGATAATAACCCTTCCTTTCTCACTTGCTGACTCCCCTGTTTTGACTGCAAGTTCTTTGTGAAAGCAATGACCTTTACTGCATAGCTTTAGAAAGAACCAAAATTGCGCTCTAATCTCCATTGCTGTTTATGTGCTCTAGCATAAGTAGTGCTAGATTAAAAAAAAAAAAATTACCTGAGTTTTTACATTTATATCTTTACAGTAGAGTCATTAAGAACTTTCCCAGCAACATGTACGTTTAAAGGCTTAAAACAAAGTTCCATTGAAAATCCTGTAGGTACCTCGAGGTTACACTACACTGTGATAACCAGCAGTTTGCAAATGGTAGCCTGCAGCCATAACAAAAAGCTTGCTTGATTTCCCTATTCAAGAGGTAGAAGAGTAAAGCAATAAATATGCATTGTGCTTTCCTCTGTGAGAAAAACCCCAAAACCCAGATGGGAACAGACAATAACATTTGGAGAAAATGCTACTAAAATAGAGACAGGTTGCAGCCTGAGGGCACTAAACTGCCTTCCCTTAAACTTCTACTGTGTAGAATCATTGCCTAGAGGATCCCCATTTTGCTGAACTATTAGTATCCAATGATCATTAGATGGCCTATATCAAACCAAATGATGACCAAATGAACTTTTATTCTTTCTTCCATCTTCTCTCTCCGTGCACCATAAATGAAAACAACTTCCATCATCCCTCCTTGATAATCTTACCACTTTCCCCTCCATGCTGTTTATGTTGATCTATTGCTTTTTTCCTCTTTTTTTAAAGTTTTGGAGAGCTTTACAAGAGGAAGAGGCAAAGGAATAAAGACAGGCATCTGAGATAGTGATAGTAAAACTCAGTGGTAACTGGAAAAAATAATCACATGAATTAGGCAAGATAAATGGCTTGTGAAAGAGAATATGACTCCACGGACACCAACAACCTAAGAGTTTTATACAGATATGGATGTTTCTCTTATATTGCCATACACAGCGCCAGCACTGCTAAAGGAATCCCCTGACTTTCCACTAACACAGTGCAGTCCTGTTTCTCTCATACTACCCAATACATTTATATCTAAATCACAGAATTTATTACTTATATTTCACTTTCTGACACATATTCATGGCTGATTCCCAGAGTTACTTCTTCTCTCAGCAAAAACCATATTAATACTCCTGCAAGTGAATATCTAGAGAATTTATTATAGGAGGAAATAGTTAGACAAATACAAACCTCAGAACAATTTAATCCATGTATCAAAATACTTGCCATTCTGAATAAATTGAAAATGGAAAGAATGATACAGATCGGGATTTGGAGTAGAACCAAAGAAAGGCACTCAAGTAGTTTTGCTCTCCGAAATTGAAGTACTTAAGATTTCTTAATTCAAAGCTATAAAAAATTTCCTTCCTGAGGGCACTGCAGAGAAGTAAATTTTTTTAATTACAATGAACAGCCTGGATTTCTATCAAATCAGATTTGGTTTTCGTCATTTTATTGTTTGGGTTTTTTTCCCAGCCAAATTAGAAATGTGGCGCATTACAGGGAAGACAATATGTTGCAGCTTCACTGAGACTTCTTCAGAAATCTTACTTCAGAAGCAGAATGGACTATTGAACCCTGAAGCAATATATCATTTGTTCCTTTTAAAAATGCCTACATTTTTCAGTCTACCACAGAATCTAAAATGTAATCTGCTAGGATTGAGTTTAATACATAAATGAGGAAAAATATATTAATACAAGGTTTAAAACCTTAAACACTTGTAGATTAAATAGCTTTAGCCTTATCAAAAAGCCCCCAAGCACAACGCAGCTGAATGACTGTACATTGCGACTTCCTCAGAGACTTCCTCTACTCCAGTAAGAGCAGCTTAAATTTTCTTTTTTTTCCAATGAGTCAGAAATTGCCCTTTCTATAGCCTGAAGGAGTGTTTACTGCTCTTCTGGGTGGTACAGCATTGCTATCAGTCCAGATAGTACAGTGCCAAAATGCCATGTAACCTAGTAGGGGAGATTTTGGGACTGCAAACCTTGGGTCTATTTTTACTGCAACAAATTAGTTTATGTAGCAAATCCCAAAGCAGGGAGTCTTACAGCACCCACTTAATTCTGTCTCACAGAAATCCCAGGTCAGCACAAAAGCCTGGTATCAGCAGAGCCAGCCTCTCCTCATGCCCGTGGTTCAATCAGTGACTAAGAGAGACAGCAATGTCTCCTGCTGCTTGCACAGCTTCATCCCCACTGCTGCATCTCAGAACCCAAACCATAAGCAACCCCAGCTCCTGAAGTGGCCAGCAGCTCCCAGGTAGGCAGTCCTTGCACAGGGCAGCCCAGCTGCCCCACGGCGGCTACATCCATGGGGGATGTGGATGTGGCATGGGCAAAGCCACAACAGTTTGCCCTGCAGACATGCTCATTTAAGAGAAAAACCATGTACGTGTGTTTTGTGTTTTCTAATTGTTCTAAAACAACAGATTAATATTAACTATGATAATTAGATCATATAGACCTATTTTCAAAGACATGCTGGCCACTATCTTTAAAGATTGGTGCTTGATATCTGCAAGTACTTAAGGCACTTTAATTTAAAGATTTGAGACTTGGTGCAGATCCACACCAGCTCTTTTGAAAAGTGGTAAAACTGATGCTGAGCCCTCTGGATCCCCAATGACAGAGGGGTTCTTTTAAAATTTTGATCCCAGATGAAAAACTAGTTTTGCCTTAAGAAAACTCTACTGGCAAGCAAATAAAAATAAATAAATAAATAAAAGTACAATCTACATATATAGTACAAGCACATCCTCCTGTCTGTCTCCCCAGCTACTTTAAGAAAGCCTGAGCAATTTGGGACAACCTGATTTCTCTGTGCTCTGAGGTAGCACAGCCTCATTTTAATCTAGGATTGTGACTAAAACAGCATAAATAAAGGCTATACATCCAGATATACATTCTGGACCTGTACCAGTTCAGTTCTTTGAGGGTTTTATCTGGTGAAGAAGCTATTCAACCATAAAGTCAAACAGCGTTGATTTTGTGTTCTCTGGTGGGTTTGATTTGGTTGGTTTTTTGGTGTTTTTTTTTTCAGAATACAACATATTTGCATAACATCTTGAACTCTGCAGGGGTTTGATACAAAATTTGTCCCTTTCTACTAAAATATCTTATGGGTTCATTTGGTTGTCAGAGTACAAAAATTCTTCATGGCTACAACCTGTATTTTGTTACTCTTACATTGTTTCTTTCACTTTTACATCCTTACACAGTGATACGCCATGCAGGTAAAAGTAGATCTACTGAGGACAACAGTATACCATGTGGTGTTATACTGAAGCATTTTCATGGTGAAGAATTTCCCACCCAAGTAACACCACAGATTTCATAGCGCTGCTGAAGCTGTGTAATGTTGGCAGAATCCAGTTGTGGTATTGCCTCTGCTCAGGACAGTAGGGTGAGTTGGAAGGGCTGTTGCTGAGGATGCAGCAGTTCATGCTAAGGGCTAAATAATGGATAATTTATGCCTCTACTTCAATGCAAGACACTAGTGAGCTCTCATTCCCATGAAATCAGTAGCCTGAGCATTTGAACCATTCTCAGGCACAGCTTCCAACCTCCAGCTGGTTTATTCTCTAGTATTTTTCATGTTTCCACATCTCCATATGCTTATGTGTCAAGCGCATACATTATTTTTATTATAAAGGTGTTATATAAACCAGTTTCACTATTGCTACTGTTAAAAAGCATGAGTTGTAATTTCTTCCCTGAGGGGAATTTAATGCACAGGAAAAGTACCGTTTCCCTGTATGCGGCTTGAAAATTTATAAGGACTGACAAGCTTTTGTCCGTGTATCCTTACATTTACAACAATGTGATCCGTTGCTCAGTACGATTAGCACGTACCAGATCTACAGCCCTGACAGAGCTGCTTTGTTCATTTCTTAGAGGACATAAACCATCACTAACATGTGACCTATCATTCTTTATCTGAGTCCATTTCTGTGAAGTCAAACTAAGAGCCATTCTGTATAAAATGCACCTAGCCACACAGATATAGGGGCTTTTAGAGTGCCCTATGGTGCTGCATCTGACAGTCTACAGGATGAGGAAAAATAACAAACAAAACACTGATCTATTTCTGTTCTTACATTTATACTACTCAGGGTGTGGGGGTGTGTGCATTTCTTGGTATATATTGATATTTAAACCAGAATAATTACCTTTGTATGCAGAGGAGTTAGTACTCTGAATTCAAATGAGAAAGCAAAATCCACTCCCATTTCATTTACTAGGTGATGAAATTGTATTGAATTATGTCAATTCCTCTTCTCCCTCTTCATTTCAAATAACATGTTCTTTTTTAACATGGTCAAAAATGGTCAAACAGCCACAATTGGTACCCACTGCTAGGCAAACGGAGAGCAACAATGTGAGTGAGCTTGAGAGGTTGGGTAAATCTCTGGGGTAGAGTGGGGTTGAGGTTTCAGTATTTGTCCTATTCTTAGCAATCATGTGAACAGGATTTTGCCCACACTTGTCCTGGAAGATCGCTGTTTGTTGAAATATAAACTTGCCAAAGAAAATACAAATGTGGAAATAGGAACATGCAAAATTCCCAGTTATGCATGGAACAAAACCTTTTTTTTACACACCCAAAAAAGTGTCTTCCTAGCAATTGTCTTATAAAAAAATGTCCCACTATCTAGTTTAGGTGCGGAAACAATACCATCTAATTACAAAGCACAGAGGATTAACACTTATTGGCAGTCAGCTGGAAGGATAGTATTCATTCTCACTCTTTCTCAGTTAACAACAGTGAGTAAGAAATACATCTGCAGAAAATCAAAGCTTGTATTGATGGTATTCAGAAAAAGAGCTAATTTTATTAGACCAAATAGTGATAGGTAACCATGTTAGTTTCACAATCTACAAACAAAGCATTACATTTCTAAACTATATTATCCACTGTAACTCCTAACCCGTTCAGTAAAAATCTCACCTCAATCTGTAAGACTCTTTTGCCCACTGGCTGCACCTTTAAATGACCATCAAGAAGACTGAGCTATGTTACAAATCTAGTCTTCTGGTTACAGACTTTTAATAACTCTCAATTACTCTTCTTTTTGATCCCTCATTACTTGTTTTTACCAAATGTTGTCCCAATCCAACCGCCATTCAACTCAGCAGGAGTCATTCCATTCATGAAGTTTTGATCTTCTTTCAGACTATCAGGATCAAATCATAGCTGAATGATGTGGTAAAACAAATTGTCTCATGAATAGCAGAAATGACAAAGCCTGGCTTCCAGATAATTCCTATTACCACCTCCTCCCTATCTCCCCTGATAGCTCCTCCTTCCCCACAGCTCTATCACAGTGACTCTGCCCTGCACATTCCCAGTTCCCCTGGTATTCTCCTCTCTGACAGCAGCTCCCTCTTGCCTCCAGGTCTTTCTCCTGCTATATTCTACTCAAACCAGCCATCCTGCCATGATGATAGCTCTGCCTTGTCCTATGCAAGCAAGGAGTTGCCTGAAGGGTTACTGGTTATACAGCTGCTATCAACTCAACTGAGAGCAACGGACTACTCCTTGTTTTTCTCTCACTAAAGGCTTTCCCATTTACTCAGCTTCCAGTTTTAACAGAATGTGTAGGGACTTAACATCTTCCAGATCTCTCTGTGCTATCAAATTAGTTGATATTTGCAAATTTGGTTGGAGTTTGCCAAAAAAATTCAAAAGCTGCCAGCAAGCAACTGACTCACAGTTAGACAGACAACGTCATCACAAGTTGTGTTTCCTTAAAAAGTTAGACTAAATGTTCCCAGAAGAAGGTTGAAGTCTCATAAAATCACAGACCAGGTATGAATTATAGTGCTCTGGCAGCCAAATCATTCATTTTCAAGAATGGGATCGTAAAAGAAGAGTTCATTGGCTCATGAGAAGTAATTCTGATGTACATTTGCAGGAGAGTGTGTAAAGCTCTCAAGGTTACTGGCTGTGGAGCGGGGGAAGACTTGTTCCCAGCTCCCAGGCTGTAGGTAATTGCAAACCCAAGCAAGCGATCACAGTTAAATAGCTAATATTGTTTATTCTAGACTCTACCTTGAAATACAACAGAAAATCTCAACTCCCTTGAATTTTATACCTGGAGACTGAGCTTGACATTACAATGTAGGCATATGTCTTTGCAAGCCTGAATCACGTTCTGAAATGCTCAGTTTTAGGGGGAGTCATTTTCATTTTAATTTATCTCCAAAGTTTACTTCTCCCTTCTGCTTTTGTAACAGGAATAGAAAGTGAGCTTTGCTCACCAAGAGAGCTCATGCAGAACGTCAAACCATTGTCCTCCAGCTACACATTCAACAGATGTTTACATCTGCAAGTTCCACTGGAGAAATAAACACACTGAGCACAACGTTGCCATCAGTTAAAATACCACGCTGTCTCTTCACAAGACAGACCGTGCATAGCTAAGCATCGAAATATGTTCCCGGTACTCTTATTATTATGGTATGACCAAAGAGTCTTCACATTTTAATGATGTTATCTTCTAGAGCGATGATAATAATTTAATCTGCTTCAGTGGAGACAATAAAAATTCTTGTACTTTTACATGTCTCCCTGCTGTCAGTACTGGAATTTTTCCACATCTTTCTGTATGTAGAATGAGGGACCATTTACCAAACACAAATAGCAACGAACAAGCTGAGATAACCCCAACTAAAAATTATTATTTTAAGATCCTTACCTTTTTCCTCCCTGTCCTTCAAACAAAAACTCTTAAAAGTTAACAACCTGAATTCTCTTTCTGACAGAAACACCAAACAATGCTTGAAACACTGCCCACATCTGTGAAACTATATCTAATCAAATTCATGCCTGCGCTGGTTGCCTGGGTAACAATCAGACAGTCACTCATACAAACAAACTGCAAACAGCAGAAGGAAAATGTGTTTTAAGTGGAAGCATCTACTTCTCAGCGCTTCAGCCTTGTTAATTTAAGAAATAATCACATAATATGATCTTATTCGCAAGGTAGTGGATGAACAGAGGGGGAATATTATATACTGATTGGCTCTCTCATGAGGATACGGAAGACGTGAAATGTTGTGAGCAATTGAATTTAAAAGCACAGTTTCATTTTTAGCATTTTTCCCTTTTCTTCTCCCTAAGAAGTACAGCATGGCATTTGGATGTAACTGTACGTCACTGCATAAAAGGGTGATTCATTACTTCTTTTTCAGCACACAGTTTAAGTTATTGTCTACATTTTCCCCTCATTGCACAGGCCCTTAATTGATCAGCTTCGTTTTAGACTCCTCCTAATGATATACAGAAGAGATGGCTCTTCTGAACATATATAGATGCAATAGGCACTGCAAAGGCCGTCGTTTCCACAGCAACGGGGACCATGTGGGAGCTCTGAGCCAAACTTCATCTTCACCCCATCCCTCCCCCCTTACGTCTGACCACACAGGTTTCCTTCTTCACACTTATCACAGATGCTTCCGGGAGAATCCAGCTACATTTGGACGGGTGAATGTCCCTCATACAGTTAAATGTATGAGTTGCATAGGCAAGTATTGGCTTCAGGGCTGACAAGATTTTCAAACAATTCTAGTTTGTTAACCTCAAGCACTCAAAAAAAAATCATATTTTAAAAAGTAAGATTTACTTCAATAAAATCTTGAGACTTTAATAATGAATATCTTTGCATGTGGCTTAATGTGAATTCTGGGTTATAAGACTTAAGCTTCTTTTCATACTGAGGTTGGCTTGAATGTTACAGGGTTATTTATTGGCATTGTTGCTTTAAATTAATAAAATGTAAGCTTACAAAATAACTCACACCCAGGGCAAAGAGAATATAATATAAACAATCATTATAATATTCACAGTAGCATGCTACAAATTAGGCATATCGTAGTTCTGCTGTAAGATTAGTTTTAAAAAAAAAAAGAAAATAGCACATTCAAAGTGATGCTACTTATCAGAACCTGAATCACTCGTCTGCTAAAAGTAAGAACTGCAGAGGAACATATTTTTACTGCAGATTCCCCACACAGCTATGTACAGCATAAAGCACCTAAATAGTGCCTTACGTCATGGGTTTCATGTTGGTGGGTGTAACTGTAAAAATGAAATCATCAGTAAAAATAAAACACAAAAATGCTGTGTGGAAGCTAAGCTGACATCCTTCTCACACTAGCAGAGCTAACAGGAACAAAAACTAATGTGGGAAAGGTACATCAGCAGGATGGTTCCTCACGTAGCCAGTGAATGAGCCTGTTGCAGTAGGAAGGATCAAATGCTGGCTTTTCTTCATGGCCAATTTCCCCCACGAGTTGGTAGCTCTGTTTATTTTGGGGAGTTAGCTTTGCTGTTCAGCAAGCGGTGGCCGTGCACTACATAATGCTGCACTGTTTACATGGCACAGATTAACAAAAAAACCAGCTGTGAAGTAAATGCTTTCTTCACAAATCTTTACACTTGTCAGGTTCGTATGGTAGATTTTGTAAAAAAAAAAACAAACCAAACCACCACAGGCTTCACCTCTGTGCCTGGGTTTCCAGGCACACGTGTGTTCTCACCTCCCACTCGGTACAATCAGCTGGCACGGAGCTCCCAAATTGCCTTAGACCCTGGTGTAATTTCAAGTCAGAGAGACCTGCTGATAATATGGTGTTTAAATTTAATCAAACAGAGGGACTTTCTAAAAGGCCAGTAAAGCTAAGGGGAAAGTTTTCTGCTCCATCAAGAGCTCTGGACAAAGTCCATGGCTGGGTTCTGGAGGAAAAGGAGAATTTCTGTCTCCTAGTGCTTTAGTTTAAAGTATCTTTTTTTATGATAATGTCATGCAACTTAATCAAGCTCTTAATCAAGAGCAACTGTCCAACAATCCCTCATCTTTTGCCTCCTTCTCAGACCACAGTCTACTTAAATGTACACTAAAGAGATTGTAAAGTAGCGTGTCCTGGTTTAGAACAGGAACAAGAACCATCATCTACTGCAGCTGGCAAGCACTGGCCTGCAGCTACCCCAGCTCCAGCTTTGATCAAATGTCTTGAAGCAGGTGACTGTTGGGGCTGCTGGCTCATATGCTTCTCCATATTGAATTAAATATAGAGGAAAGCATACAATATAACTTTGTGGACATGAACAAGCAACTAAGAAATATGCTATAAATTCAAGAATAGCCCTCAAGAGCCAAGTGTTAGAGCATCCACCCTGTGTGCCTCTGCTGACCCCACCTAGAGGAATTTGCTCTGTAAGATGAGGAAACTGTCATCTGCACTTACTGAAATCAGTAACATGCTGAAGTGTTGTTAGACTTTTTCAGGACTGCTTTTTGATATGTTTTTTTTTCTTCAAACTCCAGAAAAATGTGGAAAATATTTAATTTCATAAAAATTTTCCCTATAGGCTTTTGCACACATATCAACCTGAAACTTGGTTTTCAGCAATGAAAAATCAGATTTTTATCAGTAGTTTAGCAATAAACACTTTTTATTATTTATTTAAATCTTACTGCAAAGCAAAACATTTTAATGCTTAGTGTAGTTTGAGGTCTATATTTTTATGAGATATATATCTCTTCCCTGCCCCCGTGCCATGGTTTGTCCAGCTCCAGAAAAAAAACCCAAACACATACTGATGACACTGATGACTCTCTGGAAAAGCATCAGGAGAATTAAAGTTTCTGTTGCTTTGTGTGATTTTTTTCTGAAAGGTCTAGATTTTTTTTGTTCATGCATCTTTACTTATTGCTGGGGCATTTTATAGTCAGCTGGACATCCTTTCTAAACCTGGCTTGAAATGAATGGTTAAAATGAATGAATGAATGAGTGAGTGAGTGAGTGAGTGAGTGAAGAATAACCTGGGAAGTAGAAACTGAGGCAACAGTACGCTGTACTCTGAAGAATACAGAAAGAAACAGATGGCAATCGTTGATCATAGAACCATTTTGTCTGAGAAAGAAAAAAAAAACCTCAACAAACTAGTGCTAAGTAAAAGATACCCTTGCAAACTGCCTTATGTAGGGAATTGTGTTAAAATATTACAGGCATAAGGAGATAAAATACAATAAGAATAAAAGATAAAAGGCATGCTATGTATGCACTTATTTTTGCTTTAAAAATCATATTTTTCGTGAGGGAGTTTATTATTTGCACCTACAATAAAGAACCCTGGGACATCTATATTACAGAGACTTTTTTTTGAACGAATGAACTCTATGAAGACAAGCTTCTGTCAGCAATTTTTGTCCCCCCACCTGACATTAAACATGAAATTCAGCCATCAAAGTCTACCATAGCCGTCAAAGCCACAAATCCACAGCCATCAACGCCCACTATAGTCACAACAGCTGAAAGTAGAACATACTACAGAACACTATTTCATAAAAGTAGAAGAGCATTATTTTTACTTTTCATCTCCTGCAAGTATGTCCCAGGGAGAACTCATAATCTGTGCTTTCCATTTCTGGAAACAATGCACTAAACTTTGTAAACACTGGTCTTATGCATCATTTAAGTATCCATGGTTACATAGATGTAAAGAGCTGTTGAATTACATCCTCCTTCTTTGCTAGTTTCTGTGTTGGTGAGAGTTCCTGCAGCAGCAAATACTGTGGATCTGAACCAGAGTCTACCACAGTTGACAAGAAGATGTCATTAAATTACAAATCTGAGTAGCTAAATAAATTAGGCAGCTGGTACAACCCCAGTTGGTCTCTGTTAATACACACAGTAAGAAAGAAAAGGGGAGATGAACAGGTTTTAGCTACTATAAGGCATGTTCTAAATTCACATCATCTTTCCATGGTATCCACTGGAAAAAATTATACTTGTCCTTCCACCACATCGCACTTCCATAAGCACCAGTGACACCGCAGAGCCTAGCTCCATTGGTAAAAGTCATCCTAGGGCTATTTAGATCAGCATAGCTCTGCTGACTCCAGCAGATGCAGGAGATGCTACCAGATGTCTCCATGCTCCCTGCTCGTGAGGGCCGAGCTTACCTTCTCCATCTCCACGGTGAAGGCAAGGCTGGGAACATCCTCAGCTCTTTGTCAAAGAGCAGTGGGCTCCCGGGTGACACAACTGCTCAGAGGCTACAAGTTATATGATGCAAGCAGATTCACTACTGATGTCAGCAAGGAGCAGGCATGTTTGCCTTGGTGATTTTTGTTTGGCTTGGTCTACGTACCTTCAAAATAAATGCTCTCTCTGTTGCTGCTCCTCGGTTGTACCCTCTGCAGAATGGCAGTTTCCTCAGAATATTTCCAGCAAATAGTGCATGATCTGCTTGAAAGTTAGTGCTAACACTGGCATCTGCAGAGCACATAGAGAGAACCAGGACAGAGTCACCAGCACCTGGTTCTGCAAGGTAACATAGATGTTGCTCTTCTTCCCTTCCATTCAAACATCTGTACAAACTCAGTGCAACAAGCTCTTTCCTGAACATCTTCTGTGCCTTCTGCTAGGCATTTCAGATCAGGCTTTCCTGAGAAGTCAAACTCAACATTGCCTAAACTCATCAAACTGACAAAGAGTGAGTTTTTTTTCCCCTTTTTCCTGTTGCAACCCTTTCCCAATACATATTAATAACATGTAGAAAGATGTCCACCGCTGTCCTCCAAGTGGTTAAAAAAAGGAAGGACAAGACTGGCACTACATATACCATTTTGGTGCTCGCTATATTAAACCAAGGGATTTCACCATTTCCACACCAGAGTTAATTACCTACAGAGAATAAAATGCTGTGAAGGAGGCTGAAATTCACTGTTTTTACAGTGGCTCATCCCAGGCTACAGTGTGCTAAAAATGAAGGCAGTCTGTGTTCTGCCACCCCATTTTGCAAATTGCTGTTTAGTGTTGGATCAGAGAAGAGCTTGACAACACCTTGCTGTAAAAATAAAATGATAGATTTGGGTCTCCATTTTACAGTCCCTTAACACTGATCTTTGGTATTTCTTAGACAAACTTTCTGTTTGAGGTTTGGTGATGGTTTTATTGTTTTTCCTTTCCTAGCAAAGATTTGTTGCTCATACCCAACCTCTGAAATCTCCCTGTCATACTTTATTTAAAAACAGCATTTGATCTTGCAGAATAAATAAGTAATTCATGAGAAAGACATTTTAAAGTCCAAATTCCACTCTTCCTTTCTTCCGTGTAGTTTTTTTGTTTGGCATTAAAACTCTTATAAGCAGGCACATTTTGGTAACAAGCTAGACTCCCTGTGGATAGCAGGAGTATCATCAGTTACAGAAACTAAACCACGCACACAAAAAAACCCCTTACATAAAACATTGGAACAATAAATGCTGCCAATGCCGTATTGATTCAGCCTACTCTTGAATTATGTTGAAGCTTTTAATTCCATGCTTACTTGCTCTTTTTCCTTAGGACCTTTTACATTTAGTCATATACCTTTCTGAGACCTTATATTAGAGTCAGGACATTTGACATGCATGTCAGCATTTTCAAGTGTGTAAGTAACATATACTTTAAAAACACAGCTCCACAAATTTGTGTTTCTAGTCTAATAATTTTTTCATTAATATGTAATATAAGACATTATTTAATATTTTTTTAAGTATGTAACATATTGCAAAGCCTTAAACTTACCACATTGTTTCTTGAGTCATGGACTATGGTCAACATTTTATATCAAATTTTAACATGTTAACATCAGTCTCCAAAATAATTAAATCCCACAGCATGGCAAATTTTTCTGGCTGCTCTCTGGTAAAAAAGAACAGCTTTAAGGATCCGTCAACAGTTTGTGTCCCCTCTGGCTCATCAAAAATGCCCTCAGAAGACCAGCACACTCCTGTTTCAAACATCCTACAGCAGAGACTGGATAACACGGCAAAAAGAGCCCTGTTCACTGCACACAACCCAGCTACAACTGTTTCTTGGTGACAAATTGGGGGAGACTGCTCTTCCTTGGCTCTGTTCCTTGTAGGTACTTGGGATGACACTAGGGATGACTAAGTGGGGTGACACTCCTTGCAGAGAGAGTGGTGCACTTCCCAGGAAGAGGAGGGATAGGGAAAGCAAACATGATCCCCAAATCTACAGCTTCCCAGGGAACTCAGAGATGGCTCCTGGCCTGGAATTGCTTATCTCTGCCCCTTGCTTGGTTTGAAATACACTTTTCATCAAGATTACTGCTCTTAGAGCTCTCCTGAAGGTTCACGGAAGAACATCAGGGTAAATTAGCCCATCTGTTTTCATTTGGCAGGGATTCAGCAAAACACAGTTTAGCAAAGTGCTTAAACAAATGCTTAACCTTAAGCTTGCTGTTAAGGACCTAAGAAAGTGCTTTGCTGGATTAAAAGCAAAAACAACTGGAAGAGGAAGAGGGTGTACATGGTCTGTTGCACAGAGGGAGGCTTGAGAACTGAGAGAGAGATTGCTTTCAAGATGTGCCAGGATTTGTGCATGTGGTGCGGGACATGGGGTGAAGATGGTGGCCATGTGTGACCACAAAAGAGGAGAGAGATTGGGGCATGAAGCTTTCACACTCCATTTTCATTAAAAAAAAAAAAAAAGATTGCATAACACCACTTTTTTGACAGTGTTTCAGCTCTACCAGCCAGTGTCTTGAGCTGCTTCACTCTCTAAATATCAGTGGCAAGTCCCAAGGAGGCACAGGCCTTAATTCCTGAAGGTGCAGAGACTTAACTCCACTGCCCATCAGTAGGGAGGGGAGCACAAGCACAAGTAGCTTCAATGTCTTCCTTGCACTAGAGCCTATATTAATACTTCAACTCCTCACGTAACCACTGGTCCATCAGCCATGGGAGATAGAAGCAAACAGTTCAACTTTTGTGTGATACTGGGGGCAGTGAAGATCCAGGTGGCAGTTTCATAACATACAGGTCCATAACAACTCTCCCTTTCCAATACAAATACTGCCTGCTGGTGTTTACTCCTGCCTTTTTGTAAACTAAAATGTGACAACACATTTGCAGATGACTAACCTCTTCATAATGCATTTTTACCTCCTGTAAACTGGATAAAAATATAATTATTTTTCAAAAAGACAGAGAGATCTACCAGATCTTTATATACAGGTTCTTGTAGACAACACAATCCATCACCTTTCCATTAAAGAAATATACAAAATGAAATATTTAATAAGTGATAAATTAAATATTAACGGCCAATGCATCACAGAGCTCCCTAAAAGTTTACATGAGTATATAAGTTAGAGTGCTTATTTTTGCAGCAGCTGAGCCTGTTTGCACCTAACTCAGTAATTTGCTTGTGAAGTGCTTCACAGGCCTCTAAGCAATCCCATGGCCCCAAAGTCACCTCTAAGCAAAAATTTCAGCTTTAGACCTCCAAATCCAAGTTGTTTAGTTCCTCCTTCAGCATCTCTCAAATATGCTCTTACCTTACCACGAGCTTCTTAGTGTCTGTCTCCACCACCCGCATTCAGTTTTACTGTGGTTGGAGGTTGTGGTGGCACAAATAGAACTGATTAACCTGGGTTTCGTTCACACCAGAACAAACCCTCCACTGAAAGAGCTACAGAGCTTTTGTAGGAGGGGAGGCTGAGGAGGATGCAGAGCTCAGGCAGCTGGGAAGGGCTGTGTGCAGTGAGGAGCACCCTGCTGGGGTAATTAAAGAGCTACTACCAGATTTATTCCAAGATCAAGGCCCTAAACATATTTACTTATTTAACTCCCATATCTTTGAAGATCTGCACACAAAGGACTTCTGAAATGCCTGTTCTGGGGCAGGGAGGGGGGAAGACCCCAAGCCCTAGCCTTGAAGGTACTTGCCACCATGTCCCAGCAGCTCCTGGGCCCTGCACCTACGATGGTGCTGGCGTTTAGCAGCTCAGCTTTGGGCCAGAGCCTGAGGACGGTCCCCACACCAGTTTCCACTCTCTAGTGCCGATGTGCAGTGCAGCCAGATCCAGTTTCCCAAACAAGCATTTCTGTGTCTATTTCTTTGTGCCTCTGCTACAAGCCTCTCATGTAACACCTCTCCCCGTGCCCCGCGAGGCTGTCATCCTTCCCACCGAGGAACACGAGCGAAGACAGCCTGAGGAGGTTAACACCGCTCATTAATCGATCAGCGGGGCCAGCGCCAAGCGAAGCGAAGTGCTGTTTTCCCTCCCGCCCACCATGCCAGGGCTGAGGCTGCTGCTTCTGAAAAAATTCCCCGCTGGGAGAAGGAACAGGCACTCCGGCTGGTTGAACAGCCCACAGAAAGGCAGGCTCAGTGGCGACTGGGTCAGGCCCTTTAACTGGAAGCGACACCTGTGCCTTTGGCAGAGGTTTTTCTAAAGCCATGCAATGCCCGGCTGGCTTTGCATCCCCCGACAGAGAGAAAAGTCGAGCCCCTCTCTAACAGCACTTTCTTTCCGCAGCCCGGCACATAAGCACATATTCTAGGGGTTTTGAAAAAGTCAGACCTCCCCCCCCCACCTTCCAAATTTGACTTGCTGACAGAAAGTATTAGGTCCTTTGGGGCAGCTGCTGTCTCTCATGGAAATCAGTGGGGCTTTAAAACCTTCACAGTTTACCCCAATACCTGAAAAAAAAGCCCCGTGGGGGCAGCTCATGCAAATAGTTCCACTAACTTCTCAAGAGCAAGGCAAATCTTAATAAGAAGGTAAGGTTTGCGTTTTTGATCGCCTCAAAATAGCTTAGGTATGTATGATGGAAGTAGCTGTGAGAAACAACTACTGCACAGGGACCCAATTACTCACATGCTTCAAGACATACCAAAATTCCAACCTGGTACGAATGAAGGGCTTAAAAGCATTGTTTCAGACCTATATGACTGCCAATTTAAATTTATTTTTCTTTATTCTTACTAAAAGTTATCATGAACCTAATTGTAACTCCTACCGATCAGTGGCATTCTTTGTGTGTGTTTGGTTTTTTGCTGGGTTGAGTTTTTTTTAACTTGAAGCTCCTGTTTCACATGAATAAAACCTTCCAAACTCTACGGGAAACTGAATTTTGGAAGGTTTTTATAATGTAGCTAATACCATAAAGTCCTGCCCTGGGGTCCATTAGGTGTTTAGGGACCTGGTGCAGCATTAATGTGCCTTAACATGGCCTGTAAAGGTTACAGACGTGGAGAAGTGCCATCCTTAACAAAAAGGATTTTCTTTGTTACCTTCCTTGGTTTTTTTTCAAACAAAAAAAACTTTCTACAAAGATCGACTATTAACCATTCCACATAATTTAGGCTGAGTTGGAATCTTCTTGCAGATAAGTCTAAGTGACAGAAACACTTCTCCAGCCTTAATTACAGTAGCAGTGTCGGGTGGTGCTGCATTAAACTGACCTTTAGCTGTTAGCTGAGCTAAATAAATAAAAAATCATAAATTCCCAGCAACAAACACAAGCATATCTTATCATTCACAGTGTGAAGTTGTTACTACAGTGCCATCTTCAGTGCGTTACATAAAGTGGAGTTTTCCTGTAGAGGATTTTTCATTGTTCTTTATGGGTTGGAAATGGATTAAAGGAATTTCTATTCCACAGAAGAATGAGGAAAAAAAGGTGAAAGCCTTCTCTCTTTGTTAATGAGAAACAGTGTTGTGATTCAGAAAATACATAAATAATTCTATCAGAAGCACACATAATTATCAGGCAAAACAATCTGAGCCTGGCCACCACAATAGGCTTTGAGATAAAAAATGGTCATCCCCATCTGCTGCCAGTGACACTTAGCAATACTGCACGGAGATGACAATTTTGCCTGTGAACATGCATTATGGGCAGTACATTACAGAATCATTAAAAGTTGTTAATGCAAGTTTGAATGTACACTCTTTACAGACAGGGAAAACACATACTTCTCCATAAATTTGACAGAGCATCTGGTCGAGTCGTGCTGTGGAGGATGACATGTTTGGTGAAACAAGCTCTTCCAGCCAGGTCACAAACTTTACAGTTTCGATTGGACCCAGAAGTGAAGATTGCTCTTCCTGTTGCAGAACGGGCTAGCCCATATATTGAAGTACCAGACAGTCAGAGAGAGTCTCACATTCTTGATTACAGAGCTGCTGTGCTGTTCTGCTCCTGTTACTTTGCTTCCCTGCAATGTCAAAACAAGGATGTTACTGCACCTTGCTGCAACCTTGTTTCTTGGCCCAGGCCATGGATGTTCTGGGCCATGCCACAGAGGTCTGCTCCAGAGAGTATAGGAGAAGACCCTTTAGTAAATGTCATTGCCACGCTTCTGTTGTCTCTGGGGACATCTTGCTTGTGAGGTCCATGGCAAATGCCTGCACAAGTAGGTATGAATACAAGCAGTTGCTTCAACTCCATATGGCGCTCAACTCCATATGGCGCTAAGAGACACTGGGCAAACTGACCTCATGCATGTGTCATGTCAAAGGGAATACTGGAGTGGAGAAAAGAAATAGGAACCAACTCCAATTCTACGTCTCGACCCCACAACTTGCCAGCATAAGCAAAAACTGCCAGAGGTCCTAATGTTATTGAAAAATAGGAGTGATTTTATTATTATAATGCAGATGCTCTCTTTGAAAGGAACACATTTGCTCATCTTTTTTAGGCTTACATATTTTCTTGCATATGGCTCAGAGCTGTATTGCTCTGTATAGAGAAAACAGGTCTTTTAATGGTTGAAGGGGAAAAGTATACAGAAATGAAAACTCAGCTTATTCACTTACGGTGATTTCTCAATCTGAACAATAGAGTGCTATATACAGTACAATGGTATTTCCCTTTTGAAACGGATTGTATGCTGATAATACTCATCATTTGCATACCGCTTTTATTTTGAAAGCACATTACAAATATAAAGGAATTCTTCACACACTTTACAATATGTAATCCGTACTATCTTTGCTGTCATATGCTGAAGTGGTATAAATTACTTGACAAAGCTGCACAGAGAGAATGCATCATACTGTTCTTGTTGACCATTACTTCTGCTAGTTGCTGACTGTGTATGTGACTATTGCAACAAAATCATAAAATCACGTCCATGGCATCGCTCCAACAGCTAAAGTGAAACTCCAAGTTCTAGGGGAAGCTACTTAAAAGATAAAACCTCTTAATACTTCCATAGCTTATATTCTTGAGAAAGGATTACAGAATAGGGACCTTACTTGTTGGCAGTATCCCAATTATCTCGAAGTACTTTCTGAATATTTCACCCAGTTAAGGCAAAAGTGATTTTCATTGAGAACAGAGAGAAATCTTAAATATGGGTTATTCATGATGTTGTTCTTTATTTACATCTTCGAAAATGATGGAAATTCAAAGCAGTTTTTTTGCTGGACATTTGGACACAATCTCCTGATCACATTTGTGAAACTACCAATTTATTGAACTGATGGCAAAAGTAAAGATCCTTATGAGGATAGAGCAACCACATGGCAATATTTAACAAACTATAAGAACCCCAATTATTTCAAAGTACTAACCCCGATCCAAAGACTTCACCCCTTGTACAACATTTGTACTCTTGCTTCTAACTTCATCAAATTGAAGATACACCTCAGCAGGAACTTAAAGCCTGGTCCTGAAGAACGGGAACTAATCTAACTTCCATTACAGCAAACAGAGAGGGAACGTTCAAAGCCTTGCATTTAATTTCTACCACACAAAAGGCAGCAAGACAGTTCAGATGTGTCTTTGCAGCTAAATTGTGCCCTGAGCTGCACATGTGAGTTCCTTGGCTCCCAGGGCATATTCTAACCCAAGAATGGAACAAGTTGAAAAGCTGCATGCTAAAAATATAAAACCAACTGCTTGCTTTCTCTCTCTCTCAGTAAAATGCTAAATACAGATACATTACCCAACAATGTGACCATGCTTTAAAATACCTGTATTGCTCTTTTTCAATCCTGAAAAATTCAAATTCCACTCATTTTGCTTTTCAGAAAAAAAATGAAAGTTCTTCTCCCACCCTTTTCCACAAAATTATTTTTGGGTATAAGCAAATACAGACTGCGTATATACCAGACTGGTGACCTGGAGTCTTATTTGCAGTGTGTAGACAAGAAGAATACCCTGCTGAGAAGGACTCACAGAGTCTATGAAACCCTGCCAGGGAGCAAGGAAATCTGCTGTATAGTACATCGTTTCCTGTAGTTACTTGCAGTGAAGAGCTCAAAATCTGTCAAAACACTCTGCCCTTTGTGACTCTGCTCATTGAGATGTACTTGCTGTGCAGTGGCTCATATTCAGATGTGGGCAGTAATGTATCTCACGAAGAGAGACTCTGCCAAAGAAAGTGCTCAACAAACATTAGATATGGACTAACCTCCATACCCAGACAGCATCCAATGCACACACAAATATATCCACATCTCCATTAAAAGCCTTGTTAAGAAATATGTATCACATCTGGTTTAACCTGAATAATTTGTCCAAGACTCCTCAGTGAATAGTAACACCAAAGCCTAGCTTGGTTAAGTGGGTGGAGATGTCTGCAGGATTTAGCCCGTAGTCTGACTGTCAGGATTTAGTTGACCAAATCACATATACTTTACATTGCACACTTTACAGTCATGAAAAGCCATGATCGTCCAGCTTCAAAACCCCAAACTGAATCTTTATAATGGAAACTTAAACTGTTTCCTACTCTTCTCTGTTTCGGATCGTACAGCTGACATGTCTCAAAAAACATCCAGGAAAGTCTCCTACAATTTCCCTATTTTACCTGGTTTTTGCCTCTTGGGAACTGCTATTAACCAGTGTCCAGACAAACATTCAGACTGGGCACACTGAAAGGTGAAGTGAGAGCATGAAGTGGAAGGATGCCATGGAAGGGGGCATCCTAGGAAAGACCATGAAAGAAAATCAAGAAATGAAACACTTATGGATGAGGGAAACTGAGGAAGATTTCTTTGTTACGGTACATATGCAAAATGACTATTAAACCATAAAGAGATCATCTTTTGTTTTCTGGTTAAAAAAAAGACCAAAAGGACAATGATACACACTTGTGTATGCATCAGAGTTGATTTACAGTATTTTAAGCCTTTGCATACAGACACATAGATGAATATACACATTCATATACACACATAGAAAAAATTTGGATTTAGTACCAGCTAGGTCTCTTTTTCTTATCTGATTTCTGCTTTTAAGAAATTACTTAGTGTTAAATGACTACAAAAATTCCCAGCAAGAGAATGAAAAATCAATAAAATACAGCATCAGTCTTTTACTAATGACTGGTACTTTAAAAATAAAAGACTGCTCAAAATGTACTGTTTTCAGACAATAAATAAATTATCTCAAGTATTACTAATGAACATGAATAAAATTAACAGTAAAATAAAGATACTTGCAATAATGTTTCTACTTAATGAGAAAAAACAACAGGGTAAGTTTGCTGCATTAAAGGGAGAAAATAAATTATATTGTTAAGATAGCATTTTTATTCTACATGATGTATCTCCCAAGTCTATGTATTAAAACAGCAAATTTAAACAGTTTTATATCCATAGTATATATGGATATATATGGATATGCCCACAACTCTTGAATCATTGTAGAGTTCCACTGACATCAGACATAGGACTGCACCTACTCTATATTCTACCCTATGGTTATTTGAAACTAGTAACAGCTTTACCACACAAATCAATAGAGAAAAAAAAGCAAGATTATATTTTTATTCAGGTAAAAAATGACTTAGCTTATTTTTTATTTCAATGACAGACAGATCAGCTCTCAGCTAATATAGTAAATTTCTGCTTTTGTGTTCACTAGGGTAAGGCTGATTTGATTCCATTGAAACATGTTGAGTTAGTCTGGATTTACAGTTTCTGAGATGAGTTTCTCTCTGAGAATTAACATTCCTATTTTTATTTTTCAACACAGCATCAATCAGAATACATAAGGATGAATAAATTGCAATTAGAAATAAAGACAAAATAATGGAAAAAATATATTAGCAGAAAACTGAAAAGTTCCTCTACATTCAGGAAAGCAGAGCACACATATTCTTTTCAAAACATGAATACTCATTCTTGTTTCTCAAGCTCTTCTTTAGAAAGACATTCTATGGAATATATAAGTAGGTCTTTTTCAATTAGTGCTGTGGGTTTGCTTCTAACGTTCACTGCAACTGGCAGTGAAGAAAATCCCTATCAGGTCCTGATTTTCTAGTCTATATCACATTGTGATTCTCATTCACCGCCATAATAATGCATGTTAAATCTTACACAACAGGGAATGTTTAATCTAGACATAACTCTGTTCCTCCTCTTCTCCCCTTCCTGAAGATTTCTATTAGGCTAAATTTGGAAGTTAAACTACCTAAAGACATCTTTTCACCTTTCATTTATAAAACTAACCTAACCAATTTAAATGGTATATGTATTGATATTTTTCTTTTTGCTGAGGACAAGCTAACTTTTCTTTCCTCTGAAAAAATGTCTTATCCAAAATGATTAATGAGAAAGGAGCAGAATGAAACAAACACCCCTAGCAATACATGATTTCTCCTCTAAGCACTTCTGTCTCAAAGATCTCAGAATCCAACTAAAACCTAAATTCTGTTTGTGTTACTAATGCAAAATAATTTCACTGTCTTTGGAGGGACTACATGTGTATCAGAGGCAAGAATAATTTTGCAAGACAACAGAAGATGGAAAAAACTTCCATGAAAAATAATAAATTGTCAAGGTAACTAGAAAACATTACTGTTTGACTACTTTATAGATTCTCTTTCATCCATGTACAAATGATCTGAAATAGAATATTACAGGCACTTAACAAACTCTAGTTTCAGAAATACAATACTACCAAATAATGTTATTAATACTTCATACAAATTTTTAAGTCAAAGCTGGCTAATATTTTGATGTTGCTGAAGACAAAATTCATAAACAAATAGCTTCTGCGGTATACGTTGGGCTAGTTGTTATAAGTAGCTATCGTAATTATAAACTAACCTAGAACAGTAATGATGGAAACAGGGTAAAACCAATACATTTTGTTTTCTTTACTTTATTTCAAAATAGAGTGATTATAAATACATTCTTCTTGTATTTCCTTCCCAACTCTTTGGATGCAACCGAAAAAAAAAAATCTCACTGTGCTCATTTCATACAGTATCAATGTACAAATCATGCAAAAGATATTATAGATATTATACCACCATCAAGTTCTGGATGTGTTTTGTTGATTCTGAAACATTTTTAAACATTATTCACAAGGCCATGCCTTTTATATCATCATTATGGCTTTAAAAAAAAAATAATAAAAGATTTCTATACTAGTTTTCTATACTATTGTCAATCTTGAACACTAAATGCAAAACATAAACCATCTAATGGTCTTGTTTTCTTGCACCATGGTAGTTGCTTTCTGATAAAACTGCACGATTTTTTTATTTTTCAAGGAAACAATTACACTTTATTGATTTTATTTAAAAATGGAAACTTCTTTATAATACAATGAAGACAACAGATTATGTTAACACCTTCACTGATTTAGTTTATGTCTAGGGGTCTTAACAGCCATTTTACAAGCATGGCTACTCCAACCAATATAACGAACAGATAGATTTGTTAAGCCACATCCGAAGAGTCACCTTCCCAGACCAACTCAGCTGGCTATAGATTTGAATGGACATCACACTAAAACTGCTGTGCAGACACATACGCTGTTTCAAAACATGGAGGAAATAAATTGATATTAAGGTTGTCATTTAAAGTAACAATTTCACAGAAATATAATATTTTGCCAACTTCTGCATTCTTCACTCACACTATTATGCCTACATATTGCACCACGTATGTAAAACACTTAGGAACAATTTCTACAGGAAGGTCCAGATTGTGCAACCTTAATTGATGCTGGTGAACCTACACTCGACTGCATAATCCCAAAAGAGTCACCAGGCTCTACATATTATACACAGTGTTTCTGAGCTGGCTCTTTTTGAAGTCAATGACAAAACTCTATCCAGACCCCATCCGTGGGCATCTGTTTAATTATTAGCTCATGAATAGTACCTCTGAAGATGATTTTGGTTGAGTTTAAATGCTTTCTGGATTGGAACCTCAATGAGCAGGAAAATCTGACCCAGTGCAATGGTACAGCATAACGGTTCACTTCTTCCTCCTTTGACTAGTGAATACAAGATATCACCACAAAAAAACCCAAACAACCAAAACAACCAAAAAATACCCCAAAAGCCCCCCAAAACCACACAACAAAACAAACCCTCAATTTTTTAGCTGAGGAAGGTATGATAATTTATCATTGTTCTTTTAACTCAGGGCAACACGAGTCGTAACCATAACAGTTTTAACATCAAAGTATTATCTTATTTGCTATTTTTAATGTTTTTAATGCATGCCTCTTGAGAGAAGAGTATGGGACATGACAGTCTCTGACAATGCACTGAAGTGTGTTAAAAGCCCTATGCTTTGGCAAATCCCACTGAATCTTGACACATCCCCAAAGCCATGCAGCACCGTGCAGAATCGGCACAGTGCCCCAATATTCTCAGCCCACTGATGGACATTACAGTCTATCACAACATTGCATCTTTAACACTCCTTAATCCACAGACTCGTCTCAACTCAAATGTTCTTCAAGCCTTGGCTGTGTATTGCATCATCAGGCAACCGAAAACTTTTTGTGCTAGAAATGCATATACATCGTATCCACATCCTGAAAATCCCTATGGCATCCTGAATAAAGTCAACTATTGTGCATGGACAGCAGCAGCTTTTCTGAAAGAAACTCAGCCATTGATGTATCTCTTGTATTTTTATTAGCTGAAGTTACGTATATACTTTGTAGAATGGAGAAAAATAATAAAATAACCCTCTTTCTAAGTTACAACAGCATAAACAAATGTTTGAAAGTAGAAAATTTTGTCTTGTTTTGCTTTCTCTTAAATAAAGAAGTGCTTTTTTTTTTTTTGTAAACTTAGTTAAAAATATACTGCAGGCTGTTTACCAAGTATCATCCCAGAATAAAAATTTCACAGCAATGTCAAAAAGCCCTGAAATTAGAGGTTTATAATGAAAATAGCTGACATAGTTTTCTCCACAGTATTATTACTGGGTCTTGCTGTAATATTTCCTAGTTTCAAATTCATGAAAAGCATTCATGTTTATAGCCTACTAATCGTAACTGATTTATGTATTGATTATCAAAGGTGGGAAGGAAGGTTCTGGAAGCAAAGGAGGTAGAGGGTCTTATCCAAAGCTCATTGAAATGAACTAAAAGGTTCCTTTACAAGTCAAAGATTTTTTGTTAATCTTGTAGTATAGATTTGCTGTATGATGTTTTACCAATGTATCTCCATTTTCATCTCAAGACATTATCTATCAGCGAGATACGGTGGGGATTTTCCATTCTCCTTACTACTATTTTTTCCTAGCTATTCAGATTCAGCTTTCACAAAGGCAAGTTTTTACTCTCTAGGTACGAGCTACACAATACTCTGAACTGAGACCACTATATTCATTCTACACTGTGGCTTTAAACAGACATGATTTGCCATATTGTTCACTGTTCTGATCATATTTTTTTTTCTGACAGCAGCCAGACAGATAATAAGAACAGAAAACTTATGAATATACAATTAAAATATTACCCCATGAATTCCTGTAAATACTTGTAGTTAAAACTATTTAGATTAAGCTGTAGAACCCTGAAAAGCAAGACAACTGATGGCAAATAATTGCCTGAGACACAATACTAAAAAACTAATGAATCTATTTTAAAATGTACCATTGGTAACAAATCTGAAATAAGATAGTATGCTAATTTCACAAGAATAGTACAGAACAATTTTATTATTATTATATCTGATCACTTATTTCTGGATACCTCTACACATTACATCCCCGGTTTCTGTTTGGTATATTGTTCTGGTTTTATTTATACTGAATGATTAATGCATTGTGATCAGGAAAACAAGTCAGGCATATTAAATACATATTAAGGAGTACATATTTTTTCCTATTTAGTATACAAAGTATTTCATAAATATGAATTATATTACAAAAATAATTTCTGCTACGCTCACACAGTAAGCACTTTGACAATTTTGGACAACCTGTTGGGGTTGCAAGTGTTTCACATAACTGAGAAAGAACTCTAGTTTTAATTGGAGATGAGTCTTACAACAGATTCTGCATAAACATCAAATATTTTCTTCAGATGCCACAAATACTGCAGAAGTCAGTTTCAACTATTGTCTTTCTTTTTTTTTTTTTAATTTTTCGTATAGACATGTATGCTTCAAGTGGTCAAATTTATTTCATAGTATGTAATGCATGGTATATTTTAAACAAATATTTGCACAATTTAACATTATAATTCCAGTGGTTTCAAGATGCAGGCCATAAATGTAACCAATTTACACATACTATCGAATGTTCTCTCTTTGCATGCTTGTTACTTTTCAGATAATCTTTAAACAGTGCCATTACAACACCACAAATCAAAGGATTACTCCAGTTCCACCAACTTAAATCCACGTGCAGGATGAAGGACCCAGCTGAGGTACAAATACCAGTACCAGGTTTCTTGTGTTTGTTCTAACAAATCACAAGGAGACGATGGTTTTGCATTTAAGGTACAAAACATATATGCCTCTTGAGGTTAAATTCAGTGTAACGTGTATAAAGCATCCCTTTGGCAATAGAGTTTGCAGTATCCCTACAGGATTCCACAGGGCATGAGCTTTATGTAGTAAAATCTATTAAGGAAATTCTCCTCTACTTGACAAATCATATGCAGCTACAGTTAATCAGACACCCTTGGATACGCCTGCCTCTATGCCTACCAATATAATATAGTATTTGGAAGTTAAAAGTCAACAAAAGGCACTTTCATCATTAAATAAATGTCCTCTGTAGGCAATAAGATTGCATGACCTATATTTTATTCAAAGCTGTTTGTTCTTCAAGGACTTGTAGGTAGTCAGGTGAACCTTGAAGTTTAGCTTTTAGTTCAAAATATTCACTTTTTCTTTGTTCTACTACAATTTTACTATGATTACCACCTATTAGAGATTTCTTGGTTTTTTTGTCTTGTTGTTTCTCTGGATAACGTATCTCAAAGCCACTGACCCCTATGCTGTTGTATTCTTTTTTACTTTCAAGAAAGTTTTGAATAAATACATTAGAATCCCTCCCAGGGAATAACTCATCCAGTTCATCGATTGTGCTAAGTCTTTTTCTGGTATCCACATGCAATAAATCTTTCTCCTTGTCATTAATGTTTCTCAGAATGACTTTTTGCCCTGGTGGGTCAGCAAACGTGAAGCCCGTTTCAGACTCTTTTAAGCCACAGGTATGACTTTTGCTCATCTGCTCAATGGTTTGAGGAATGAAGGCTTCTGCACCTAGTCCATCTTTTTTGTTTGACTTGTGATCGTGCTTTCTTAGCTGCAGTTGCATAGAACTGCATTCTTGATTTCCAATCCCTTCATGCTTTATGGTTGGTTTTTTGTTGCGCCGAAGCACAAAAACAAGAAGACAAAAAGCAACAAACACTGTTAAAATAAGCACAACTAATATGCTTAAGATTAGGATGGACAACGGAACTGGGCCACCAGGAGGACTCCGAACTGGTCCCAGCGGTGTCGTAAAAGTAACAGCGGGCATAGGACTAGTAAACAGAGCAGATGGCTTGTTTAAAAGTTTAGGACAGAGGATCTCATTTTTCAGAGACTTAAGCTCAATGTTAGCAAACTGTACAGGCGTTTCACATTTCAATTCCTTCACCACAATACCTTCATTTAGCTTTTCAAGCCACAGTTTTAAAGCAACTAGATCACAAGTGCAGTCCCATGGATTACCTTCCAAATCAATTTGTGTAAGAGATTTTAGCTGATCAAGAACGCCACTTACAGGTAAATACATGAAATGATTGTACCTCAGATTCAGTCTAGCAAGTGGCGCACCAGCAAAAATGTACGCTGGCAAGCTTCGTAGAAGATTGTTGTTCAGGTAGAGCAGCTGCAAATTTGGCATTAAGTCAAAGGTGCCTGCTAGGATTTCTTTGATAACATTGTATTCCAAATACAGATATTGCAAGTTGTGGAGGCCAGCAAACATTTCTGGGCTCAGACGCTCTATCTGATTACCATTGAGATACAATCTCCGTAAATTTGTAAGGTTGCGGAAAACTTCCCCTTTGATTGCTGAAATCCGATTGCTGCCTAAATGTAGCAAATCCAGCCCCTCAAACTCAACGAAATCTGTAGTGTCCACATTCTTAATATAATTGCCATTTACGTGCAGTTTCTTGGCATTTAAAGGTTTTGGTACGAGTTCAGCCATTGACTCTATATTTCTTTCTTGGCAATTTACACTTAATCCCAAGTCTGAAGGATGTGTTTTGCAAACACAGGGGACTGGACAAGGAGTTAAAGGAGGCACCCTGGTCTGGTAAAATATGATTTGACTGAGATTGCGATTAGACAGCGCTTTGCCTGCTACTATCCCCGAGATCTTCGAAGGATTTGTAGTCTTTGGCGGCTTTGTGACTAATCTGTGCACTGATGTTTGAGTGGTGTGGCCGTTGGGTGTGCTGTAACCAGGTTCCAGCTGCAACGGAGGCAGAATGCGCACATCAAAATCACTCCCTGTCCCCATGGAGCACAGCTCTTGCTTGTTGGTTTCTTTCAGGAGCCTTCCATACAAGTCACTGGGGGTTTCACAGATAGCTTCTCCAATGTAGATGTTATAGGGCATGTTCTCCAGCCACGCTTTCAAAGGCAACAAATCACAAGTACAATTCCAGGGGTTGTCTTCCAGCTGCAGTTCAACAATTCGCCCAATGTGTTCCAGAACTCCAATGTATGGAAGCTTCTGTATTCGATTCCCTCGTATATCCAGATGGGTTAGAGAAGCAAATCGAAAAATGTTATCGGGAAGGAATGAAATCAGATTGTCATTAAGGATCAGGACTTTCAGCTTGTGAAGCTTATTGAAGGCTCCCCGTTCAATAAACTTGATTAAATTGTAGTCAGCTTGGAGATACTCCAAGTTCTCTATGCCAAGGAAAGTGTCAGCTCGGAGGATCTTTAATTCATTGTTGTTCAAGTGCAACTGTTTTAATGCACTAAGACCCATAAAGGCCCCTCCCTCAATGTTCTGCAACTTATTATTACCCAGTTGCAAGGACACCGCATGTGTAAAATTAAGAAAGGTATTTGGATATAGAATAATTAGCAGGTTGTTCTGAAAGTTGAGGTGGTAAAAATTAGACCATGGTGGTTTAAGCTGATTTGGTCTGTAGACTGCAACCTTCTCACAGTTGACATAGAGTACATTCTCAACTGACACACAGGAGCAAACATTGCAAATTTCCACAGATATATCAGCATCTGCAGTTGTAGAAGAAACTGGAGATGAGAGAACCAGAAAGAGCCACAGAAACATCTTCTTGTGATCAGCAAGCAACCTTAGGTTCCTGAACAAAGATAAAGAATCTAAAGAAGAAAGAAGGAAAGAAAAAAGAAAACGTTTTTCAGTTGTCATTGTTCCAAAACGTCATTTGGATTAAAAATTGTATTCCACTGAGCTACTGTACCTGCCAAGAATTATAGATAAACTACAACCACTGAATTTAAAATAACATGAAAGATTTTAACAACCAAACAAATACACGGGAGCTAGAATGATTTCAAATACGAAATGTAAATCTCCGTAGACAAACACAAATAACTCTGAGGTCTGTCAAATATATTTCTCTCTTTTGTACATGCCAAACATGCATAACTAACAAAGTAAAATAACCAAAGGAGATTCCAATTTTATGCATATTTACTCTCTTCAATCCTGCACTGCTCATGTTGCTGTGCATTTCAGGGATATTAAACACAAATGCTGATGTTATGCATGCCCAAACATCCGCGTTGGGATAGCACAATATAGAAAGGATGAAGATGCAGACAGAAAAAAGCAGTATCAATACTCAATGTACGTATCTATAGCATCAGCGCATACAGATTATCACTATGGTAATAGTGAGATTCACTCAAGGGATACATATGCATGCACACACATTCTTTCTGTCACTTACTATACCTAGTTTAAATAAATAGGTGGTAAACTGATCGCAGAAATACAATGAACTATCCACAACACAAGGAGATCAGCTCCTGGTGACCAACGGAAGCAAACAGATATGGAAGAAACATGCACAGGCACACAGCCCCCATCCCCAGGAATAACACCACCACCCTGGCTTGCAGGGCAAAACAAAGTCACAATTCACCAGCCTGACGCTACTGAAACCTAAGGAGAACTTTACTTTTTTTTTTTTTTGGTAAAACATTATGTAATTTGCTCTTATGCCTGCACTGATACAGAGGTGGCTTCCAAGAACACTTCACTTATACTCAGGCCAGCTGAGCTGCCATTTTTTTAAGCAGAAGAACTGGAGCCACAGCGTTTCCTCTGAGTTAGAGGATAGCCTTTTTTTTTTTTTTTTTTTTTAAAACAAATCAGTCAATAACCAATACATTGCTCTCCCCACCTTCCCCGTTCCCCAACTTGTCCCTTTCATTTCCTGCTGTAGGAAGCCACCGAGTTGGCAGGAGGGAGCCAGGACAGAAGTGAAGAAAGCTGGAGCCAGCTGGAGGGAGGAGAATCGGGCTGGAGGGAGCCGCAAGGAGGGGAGGATGCGCCGGGGGACCTGGAAGGGAGGGCAGAGGAGGGATGAGGGAGGAAAGAAGGGAGAACAGAAGGACAAGAGGGAAAGGGAAAGCTGAGAGGAGGCAAGGAAGGAAGAGGGGAAGGAATGGCCGAAGGGGTCAAGGAGGCCGCGGAGAGGGACCACGGGGAGAAGAGGGAGCGGAGCAGCCGCCGCTGATCCCGCAGGCGCCCGACCCTGGCGGCGGCGAGCGAGAGCCCACAGGGGCGGCCCGATGCCCCCACCGGCTACATGTCACCCCTCCTCCTCCCGGGCACCTTCCCCCGTATCCCTGCCTCGCCCACGCTGGAATCCCCTCTTCTTCCTCAGTCTCGGGGCCCCGGCCGGTGCCGAGCGGACACGCTGCGGGCGCTGCGTGGGACTGGCGGCGGGTCGGCGAGCCCGGCCAGGAGAGGAGGGAGGCAGTACCGCAATTTTTTGCCGCAACCGGCTCGGCTGGTGCCGGCTCCCCTCTGTCGTGGGCGCCCCGTCGCCCTCTGCCTCCCGGCGGGGGAAGGCAGGAGGGACACGGGCGCACACACACCGGCCGGGAACGGGCGCAGGGCGGCGATGCAGCCCGGCATCCCCTTCCACCCTCCCATCGCACGGAGACACAGCCGTGGTACCCGCCGCCAAACGCTCCCCTCCCCCTCCCTCTTTCGGCACCTTTGCAAAGTCCATCCCGCAGCACATTCACGCACACCCCCGCTCCTCCGGCCCCACTGCACAGATCCTGACCCCCTCCCCTCCGTCCCTCCCACACCTCCCCCGCCTTACACCCGAGCCAGCCGGACCCGGTCCCTCCGCTCGCCCGCTCCCCGGGAAAAGGATGGGAGCGGGCAACGCCGTGCCGAGCGCCGCTGGCCCGGGGCTCCGGAGGCGACCGGCTGGCGAGGAGAGGCGAGCGCGATGGCAGAGAGGCTCAGGCAGGAAGCCACTGTCGCCTCGTCTTCCCCCCCCACCCCTCCGCCCTTAAAAATAACAGCAGTAATTATAATAGCAATAAACCCAAAACCTTCGGAATAAATTTAAAGACATTAAAACGCCAACGTAAACGCAGCCCCGCCGTGCTTGCCCCC
>JAOXJM010000063.1:6580321-6608493 GCA_026413425.1 Tringa solitaria
GCGAGCCCGGCACCGTCCCTACCTCGGCGGCCGGGGTCGCCGCGGCCCCGCTCGGCTCCGCTCCGCCGCTCTCCCCGCCAGGTCTCGCCTCCGGCAGCTCCGCGCAGGCACCGAGCGGCGGCGGGGGCAACCGGACGCCCGCCCGGGCGAGCACCCCCGGCGAGGAGAAGCCCGGCTCTGCGGTACCCCGGCGGGCTCCGCCGCATGCAGCAACCGCCTCGGCGAGCCCTGCCCCGACACCGCGGTCCCCCGCACACACGCGGGGAGAGGATCCCTCTGCAGACGGGCGCCCGCTCCCATCGCACTGCTCTCGCCCACCCCTTGCACGCAGAGAGAGAGCCCCCTCCCCTTCGCCACACGCACACACAGAGCCACGCACGCACCAAGCGCTGGGGCGCTGCTTTGGAAGGGAAGGAGACGCCGCTCCGGGAGAGCCATCCCAACCCACCGCAACCGCCAAAACCTCTCCGCACGCCTGGAGGCGCCCCGCCGCCGTTACCTTTCCCGGGGAGATGCCGAGCTGCGCGTCCCCCCCCCCTCCCACCTCCCGCCCCGTCCACCGCGTCCCCGACTCCCCCGGAGCTCAAGCGGGTGCGGCGGGGCGGGAGGCGCCCCCCGGGGCGGCGAGAGCGGCGGGGCCCCGGTGCCGCTGCGGGGCTGCCATGGGCGGCGCTCAACAGCTACAAGTGCAGCCCGCAGCACAGCCGGGACGGGGCCATCCCGCCCCCGCTCGCCCGCCCGGCCAGCGCCTGGCTGAGCACCGCGGCTGGGAAAAGCGGAGCCGGGCAAGGAAAAGGGAGAAAAAAAAAAGGAGTCTCTCTCCCCCCCCCCCATGCTTTTCTGACGATCTTCCTTCCTCCCCCTCTCCTTCCCCCCCCTCCCCGCGCCGCTTGAAACAAAAGTAGAGGTGGAAACTGAGTGGGCAGGATGGTAACATTTGCTGCATTTAATGGGAATTGCGATTATGGAACAAAATCGCTGTGAGGAGACATACCCGACCCGTTCTTAAGACAACACAGCTATTTGTGCATCTCATTCTTTGTGGTTAGGTGAAATTCCTCCTCTGCTTAGGTAACAGCTGCAGTCTGAGGAAAAAAAAAAAATCCTCTAATGTTATGCACTTGTGCAAAACAGATTCTGGTAATTAAGAACTCCTATTTACCTTTCATAATATACTTTAAAATGGTAATGAATACCCCCAAACAAGGTGACATTTCTTTCCAAGGCAGAAGAGTCAGTTAACCAAATGAAATCTTGCAAAGGGAGTTCAACTGTTTTTCCTTCACTCTGAATGCTAACATAATTCAGTTAGAAAACTGTTTATGTGTTGCACACATACCGGTTGTGAGTGCTAGGTCCGGGCAGTAAACATCAGGGAAAGGAGAACAGCAAGTGGTTTCTTCATTTAGAGAAATGAAATAAATAGCTTGCTCCTGCTATAGCACTGCATCTAATTGAAATAATTTTAGAATGTTATTTTGTATTATGTGGATAGACTAATACCTGAAAACAAATGCAGCTGAGAAATAAATAATTTGCATATCACAACAGAACTGAAAGTGATCTGCAATTAATATTCAGCCTATTAAGAACTGAAATCTTTAAAATGTAAACTCTCTTAATTACAGAACCATTAACAAAGCACTGTTAACATAAAAGGAAATGCATGTATAGAGAGGCCCCAGTTTAGAAGCATTTGCATGTAGCTTAAACTGAATTTTTCAAGCTCTATTTAAATGAAATTATGGAATAAAGAGCAAAAGTCTAGAATAAAATTCATTTAGGAAGATATCTGTTTTATAAATCTGTTTTAACAACAGGCACAGAAACACAAGTGTAAAGATCAAGGTGCCAGTTTTGTTTAACCAGCTACATTAAGGTGGATGTTAAACTAATTCCTTGCTTATTTAGTAGGTGAAAGGGCATATAGACAGTATCAAAGATAAACCATTACTCCCACCATCATTCAAACAACTGCTTAGAGACTGACTCAAAAATCAAAAAAGAAGCATAACTAAAGATAATATTTCAACCAAGTAAACCATGAAATGAGTAAGTATTTAAGAGAACTGAAATTGCACTATAACTAAATACAATTGCTGATGTTTCTATGATAAGTGGCTATTGACAATGACATATGTTTATGGTGCTGTAGAACTTATCTGAGAAGGAAACTTAGTTATGCAACACAATTTCATTATTAGGGTTTTAGTATGTCTTATTTTTATATTTAATTCTAATTTACAGCCACAAAAAAATAACTCCTCCTCGAAATCTTAAGTGGTTTCTAAGCTACTTGTCCTAACCTACGACATGTCAAACTCGCTAAGATTTAGGTTTATATGTCAGAACAACAAGCCAAACCAAACTAAGGATAATTTCAAAGTATAACAAGCTTAAGCACAAGCTTAAGGTCAAGACTGTATTCCAAGATGGTCACATACTTAAGGAATAAGTCACTTTAAGGGGGTTACATCCTGGAATCACTTGGTTGTACCCCTTTTTTTGAGATCTGGCTAGAAGTTTTGTCACCATCAGTAGAAATTTTCCGTATAGCTTGATGGCAGATAGTAATTGGAAGACAGCCGAGACAGAAAGGGCAAGTTGGATTATCTAGTCTGGTTCCCTGAAGTTTACAAGATTACTTCAGGCTACACACCATGCCCATTATTGTCATCTCTAACCTTTTCTTAAATTTCTTCCTGTGATGGAACCTCATTCATCTCCTTTGATTTCTTTTCCTTTGTCTGTCTGTTGTTTGCCACAGGACTGTGTTATTTTTCCTTCTTCAGTTTAGCAAAAGGAGAGCAAAAGCTAACAAGCAGATAGATTAGTAACATGATTTTCCACGAATAGAAGTGTCTGAGGAAAAAGAAATGCGAGATATACTACTTCCCACCCAAGGAGACACACACACAGCGTCATTCAGTAATGGTACAATCAGCTTATCAATAATGTCATTACCATATCTGAGAAGAAGCTCTTGGGAGAAAAAGGTAATTTTTACTCATGGCTACTGAAATTCATAATGCAACCTGCTCAAAAATTATAGAATATATTTTGTTTCCTTCCGCATTTTAATGAGAGTTTCTAAACAACGCTTTTCTTCTCAACACCCAGACACGCTTGGTCGCCTACCTCTCCCAGTTTACTTCTGGGCTGATGCAGGAACTTGAGACTGAAACTGTGCTCTGCTTGTGTTCAAAGTCTGCCAGGAGAAAAACCTTCCTGTAATAGAATGATCGCAATGCAGGGTCCAGAGATTCAGAGATGCCGTACTACTCACAGCTCGAAACCTTGGAGAGCATTTCCTCAGGCTGTTTGGCACACATGCGAATAAGACTTCAGCTGAAGTCGAGCGGAGTTCTGCACAATAAGTTGCTGTGTTTTTTCATCCACAGTAATTTTCAGAGTGTCCTGGTCTGAGGTAAAACAGAACCAATGAGAAATGAACTGATAGGAAACAGGAGACAAACATCCTGCTCATTCCTGGGCATTTCCAAGTACAATTTAAGATACAGTATCTGAGCTCAGGCTGCATGTATATACATAAGTGGCAGGGAGGAGGTGTCATTCATACAATTGCCAATGTCCTACCTTTATGCTGCCTGTGGATGCACGGGCATCCTAAACACTTTTCCACAGGTACTGAGTTGCACTGTTCTGCTGTCTCTCCAGATTGTCTGTTGTCATCCTTAAAATGAAATAAGTGTTAGTCCCTGGTAGTTTGACCTAACTGGAGATACTGATGGCCTACAGACTCATGTCTCTTGAAATCAGAAGACCAAGACAAGAAATTGTCATTGCCTTGACCAGCACAGGAGCATGATGTCCTTGCTCATGTGCTGACACCTGTAGTGGCCAGCTGTGAGCAAGCCTTGTGCACCCAGTTGCCAAAAACACCCCTGGGAGAGAAGCAGTGTGCACACAAATGTATTTGGGTTGCTCTGTTTGAAAAGGCTTATGCCAGGAGTAGAAGCTCATATATAAAGTCTCCAGAAATTAATGGGAATCTCTTTGGATTGGGCTCTATGTTAGAATTATTATGTAAGCACTACCTGTCACTCCTTCCTTTTCCCAAAGAATGATAAAAATAGCCCAAAAGTTAATGTTGTTGCCCTTACATAGGGCCCAGGTAGAGAAGAAACGGTTCTGTTTGAACATATGGAAAGCTGGTTAACAATTCTTTGAATAGGAAAGCAAAGGTTTGTGTGGACTCTGTCTGTTTCTGGAGTTTCCATAGTTAAACAATTTCTGTTTAACAAGTCTACAACATGTTTCTGCTCCCAGATAAATCACTAACAACTGCCATACTCAGCAAACAACATCCGACACGGCAGAGTACAACAATGACTGTGCAGCACTGTCTTATAATAGGGCTTCAACTGATAGGACGTAGCCTTTTGAGGAGGGAAAAAAGGCAATAACTCCACCCATCGTCCCTGCCTTCTATGTATTTTGCCAGATTGTCAGTCAGAAGAGGGGGAGGGAGAGCATCCTTGAAAACTCTGTAGCTACTAGAGTGAGTCCCTGTATGTGCATCTTTTAAAAAGTACAGTGTGATAGGAAACAGTGCAAGTCTGCAATACACTGAAGACAGAACCGCTGTGAAAGAGTACTGTGCTAAATAAAGTGGAATAAATGCTGTCAGATATATGTCTCTGCTTGGATCCACATTATTTCCACCTAACTTACTCCATTTTATCCAGGAGCCCTCTTGAATGTGCAACAAGTAACCCATCACCTGCTCCAGGAAAGCATCACCTGAGAAAACACTGTAATGCATGCATCCCTTCAGCAGGAATTGGCAGGGATTTTTCATTTCATCTTTTCCTACTCATTTACAATGAGCCGTTGTCTTGAATGTTCAATGAAGTGGGCATGCTGCTGGTAGCAGGTCTTCTGACTATGTCTCTTTATAAACTCATCTTACAAGGTCTAGCTCCATAACACTATTCTTGCCAGATTATACTGTCAAGGCACAGTAGGTAGGCATTTAATTTCACTAAATTGCAAGATGCCCAGTGCTTTGCTTATTTTCTTTCTCTGTGCTCATTTACCCAGGGGTTGTTCACCCTCCAGCTGATTGTCAGAGGCTAAAGCCAAGCTTGCCCTACCCTCCTGCCCCCTGAAACAATGAAAAGTGTGAGATCAGAAGACAAAGAAACTAATAAAAAAATAATGCATGAAGAACTTACTCGGGATATTTTTCTGTAAGGTTGTATGACATAAGGTTAAATGCAAAACCTAGAAGCAACTGCTGTTGTCCTACCCAAGTCTCTTGTGGAAACTGCTTGCTGATTCTCAAGAAGAGAAATGTATTTAGAATAAGGATTCCATGGTAGAAAACTCTGACATTATTGAATACACCGAATCATGAAATAACACTTTAGCCTCTCTGAGTGATTGGCCTATTAGCTGAATAAAAGAACTCTGCCCATGTACAGAGAAAATTTAAAGAAATTTGACTGTGGCTGGAAGTGATGGAGGATAAGAAAGAAAGAAGTACTCTAAAAAGGGGGGAAATGTAGTGTGCTACAAGGCTTGTTTCTTTGTTTGCTCCTAATAACTTCATCTTCAACAGTAGAGCAGGGAAATCTTTTGTGCTATGAATACCATACCTGTTAGGCTTCTGGTCAGGATTGGATGGCTTGAGGTCACTTGACATGAAGAGAATATTCTAAGTTAAGTTCTCAGTCCTCTACATTTTCCTCAGATGTGAGAAGATTCCTTATCACCTTCTGGAATTCCACAGACTTAAATGGGATTTTTCATGTGTATAAAGGTCGATGGTGTAACCCACTCATTAAGCTATCTGCAAGCAGAAGAGTCTCTTACTTTATTTCTTAGAAAGTTCAAGAATAAAGCTTACAATAAAAGCATGATAAAGGACAATAAAATAATCGTCATTCAATCTTTAGAATGAAAAACAAATACTCTGTTTTTCCTGAAGTATAAGTTGCTGCTGGCTCTTGGACAAAGAGCTTCAAGCTGTGACAGTGTGGAACAGCTCACCAGCTACTCCTGTCTCTCTGCACGCTGGAGAGTCACTCCTGTACTGCAGTTACTTTGCTTATCAGCTGAAAGACCACTGTGCTAGAATGAATAGGCATCTACAGAAGAAACCACATGCTTTAAACTTGTTGCTTGATTTAGGGAACAAGTTGCATTAGGGGGAAATATCTGAAGCAAAATTAAGATATTGCATGGGATTGCTCATTGCTCTACTTTAATCTGCTTTTGCTTCTGGGGTTTCTTTTGCAGCTGCCCTAATTTCCTTTACTTTTACATTTTCTACTAATTTCAGTTGAGGCCTCCATAGGCTTATGAGCTAACAGACTCTTTCATTATTGTTTTTAAAAAGCAGGCCTTCCTATCGCCTCTAGACTATTGCAAAGGAATGCAGGAACATGGTCTTTCAAGAAAGAAGAGAAACTGAAGCTACTTCAGTAACTGAACAGTGACATTTTTTTAACCTAATGATTACATGCCAGCGCTGATCTGATATAGGCTGGCTTCAGGGAAGGCACGCTGAACCAGTAACCAAAAAAGAGATGTTTGCTTTTAACAACAAACATTTTGACACCGTATCAAAATGATCCAGAAAGACATGCTTGAGATGGATGTCTCACCGTCTTTAAGGCCTGCCTGGGTGGAAGGAGCAGTGTCCTCTCCTTACCTCGCTGCCTCACATAATTGTCTCCAAGACCTGAGCAGCCAATCCAGATTGTTCCAAAAACAGGTAAAATGAAATCTTCCTCACCTTAGCAAAGGCTTAAGCACAGCATTATGTAGAGGCAGCTCTGCTGCATTTTCCACTTGATGGATACATGAGGAAGTGGGAGCTGAACCATCAAAAGGAAGATGGAAAAAACCAGAAATATCTTTAAAAATTTAAAGTTAGGTTTTAAGGTGGGTAAAATCACTATTTGAGGCAATGAAGTTTTTCAAATTATTTTTTCTTTTTAAAACTTCCTACAGTTTAAAAAGCGTATCAAAAGAAAGAGAATTCTGGCAATGTGACACAGTTCTTGTAGTCATGGCACTCCTAAGTGTATCTCAGCTTCTAGCTACATGATATGCCTGGCATCTACAGATGAAACTGAGATGAATGCCTAGAAAATAATGACACAGATATAGGGACATTAGTAAGAAGGGCCAAGTTCTGCTCATTTTTATATTTATGGGGTGGTTCCATGAAAGAGGGAAAGACTAACTGTCTGTCCTCCCTGTTTCCCCTTATCATGTCCCTGCTACCAGCCAATGGGTTTTGTCATACTCTTCCCTTGTGCCATCCCTGGCATTTATTGGACCCTCCTCAAATCAACTCACTAACCTCAAAGTAATGGCTTTTTTTCTTCTCTTGGTTAGGTTAGTTTTCAGCCAAAGTAGTGAACTGAATTGGCTTATAAAGAGCTGCAGCATGTATCAAAGCTGGAGTATGATTGGTGGTGGGAGTACCCAGCCACTTACAGGGTGAGAGGGATGGGAGGACGTATAAGGGGAGGATGAACTGGACTAAATACACAGCATCAGGATATGTTAAATGTTTTACAATGTCTTTTGTAGCTTCACAGTCACGTAAATTCAGTTTTAATCAAAGATTATATAGAAAAGTAAAGGAGAAAAGTAAACTTCTGTAGAGTTCCTTCTCTCCACTAGAACAAGGTCTGGATTTTCTCACAATTTGGCCTTTAAACCTTTTAAAAAACAAGGCTATCTTTTCATCTCACATGTCCATGAAATCTCATTTTCAGAAGAAACATTTATACATATTTACTAAATAGTGAAAGAATCAAAGGCAGATTTTTGTGAAAAGTCTAAACCGATGCCTGATGATGGAAATACTGTAGTCTAAAGGAGGGTTCTAGCCTTATTGGAATCCTCTTATGCCAAAAGGTACATGTGCTTGTAGACACATTCAGTATAACCAAAGAAATAAAAAACGTTGTCTCTGCTTAATCTCGAGTTCTATGAGCTGAGTATTCTTCTGACATACATTTTAGCTCTTACCAAAGGTGTGAAGTTATAAATCTGAATCCAGCATGCTCTGAACATAAGGGGAAATTTAGTTTTATTAAATGAGTGATTCATAGGTCAATAAAGCTATTCAGATATTCACATATCATTAAAGTAAGAAAGAAGCATTGCAGAAAGATGAATAAGAAAAAAACTGACATATCATAACAAGGGGACCCTAGCAGGGATCACATTAAATAACTGAAAAACAGCTGAGTGACTGGAAAAGAGCAGCAGAAGGGATGGTTTTAGGAAGCTTGCACAGAGTTTGGGAGGCTAGCTAGGAGTGCATGAGTAATATTCATAGAGACCTTTATCCACTAATGGAACTGACAGAAGCTGACAATTATGACAACGGTAATGAACCTGTCTTATCTATTTTGAGACACCTTGTATGAAGAATTCAGACAGAAAAAAAAAAGATTATTCTTTGGTTGGTTAAAAAACCATACCTTCAAGGGATTCCCTTTCTGTTCGCTCTGCATGGAAAATACACAAAAGCACCATAATTGCAGAACATTTATATATAGGTCATTTAAAATAGATCCTAAAAAGTGAGAGAAAAAAGAGTCCACCCTACTTTAAAGTAATTTTTTAAAGAAAAAATGAAAGAGGATTACTTTCTATTATCTTCCATGCTTTAGAAGGCCAAGAAAGCCTGTAGACTTACTTTATATGGCTGCTTTCCCTTGAGATTAGCCCGAATGTGATGTCTTCTTGATGTTTACAGATGCCAAGGGACCTAAGACATCTCATTTTTCCCCTTTTCAGCTTGTTCTGAAAACACACTGAATTGACTTCATGCCTTTTTCTTATGCTATTTTGTGCTGTTTCCTGTGTCTCCAAGATCATTGCCATCATTTATTTATTGAAGGAAACTTTCATTGGGATTGCAGTGGATGTAACTATATTTCCTTGACAGCATTCTGTTAGTAACCCTGTGGTTTTCAGTGAGGTTGTTGAAATAATTTTTGGACAAAGTCAAGGTGTAATGTATTTTTCATTGAAGCTAATAAAATCAGACTCAGTTTTGTTTAAAGTAAGGGTTCCTGATACTTTTTTATTTTAGTAAAAAATTCCATGGTGTAACAATTGTTTTGAAAGTAAACTTTACTTCCTTGTGCAGATCAGCATTAGCTCATGCTATAAGTACAAAAAACAATCAACTAAGACCATGAACTGCTACTGAAGTATTTTTTCCCTCCTCGGGTTGTAGCTTGTTAGTTTTGACAGGTGCACAATGAAATATAATAGAAGCTGAAAAGGTCTTTATCTGTATCCCTTTGGCCCTTTAAAACTGATGTATAGGGGGCAGGTCAATATGGACAAGTTTCAGCTGAGGTGAGTGGTCAGTAGTCAGTGGGAAAGAAGCTTTCCTTCAAGTTTCAACTTAGCATCTAATTTTTTCTTAGTTGCTTACCAGCACTTAGTAGCATTTCTTTACCTCCACCAAAATATGGTTGGGCATCAAAAAGCGCAGTTTGGGAGCCAGCCTCTAAAACAATGAAGTCAAATTCATAATGCTCAGTCAAACTATTCATTATCCAGTTTTGGGAGCTAGTTACTCACTTGCTTAGTAACTTGCTTAGTTCTGCTTACTACAGGCCTTAAGGCTATATCTCCTTAGCATCTTATCTTCTATTTATGTTTTTGTTCATATATTTATTTTCTAAATCATGAAAGAAGACAATTTCAGTTCTAGAAACTTACTGAATATGTGTTGGAATGTGAAAATTCTAGAACTTACCAAACCTAGTGTTTTACTCTAGTCAGTCGAGAGTCAGTATTCTCCAAATGCATCAGAGGCTAACAGCTGAATTTCATGTCCTTTGTTCTGTCAGCTTCTGTCAGCTTTGGATTTCTTTGATGAATCGACATCTCTATCATATGAAAAATCCCTACCCAATATTTAATCATTTTGTTGTATTTCCCTGATGACTTATTTTTTAATTAAAATAGGTATGTTTAAAAGAAATGTTATTTCTGAAAAACTCATTTTCTGCAATACTTAATGTTAAGCAGAGCTGATAATTCGAAGGTAAAAATGTCAGATATGAAGTACAGGAGAACAAAGTAAGGAAACCTACCCCAAAACATTTGTCCTGTGACTGTTACACAGTGGTGGCATCACTAGACAGTTCTTTTATAAACAAGAAAGATGTCGTTCTCAGATCCTTTCTCCAGACCAAAGCAGAACAGAGCTGTCATGTATAAACAGAAAGTTGAACCTTTTGCTGGCTTTATGCATTCTAAAAACTTTCTGCATCCGAAAAGAATTAAGAAAGTAAATGAACAAACATAAACTGGAACAAGCAAACAAACCAAATTCAGAAAACACACTGACAGTTTTGCATAGAATTCCCCCTCCTCCCCCCCCAAGTCATTAACATTCAAAAATTTGCTAAAGTTCATAGCTGAAATTTAAAATTTAGAAAACAATTCCACTTACTCTGACAAGTATTACTTATAATATAGCATTCATCTCAGCTGATAGTGTTCTTTATAACATTTTTTATGAAGCATTGCAATTCTCTGTTTTTAACTCCGTATCCCTGCTTGTCAGAAGGAAAAACTGAGGAAACTGGTTTTTTTAAGGACCCTTTTAATGCAAAGATCTTTGGAAGAGAGTCTGATCTGCAGGTGTCTCTAGTTGCTTAACTCTTACTCAGGTGTGTAATTTCATTAAAATTAATGAGAAATAGGTATGTGTTTTCTTGCCTCAATTTCCTTATTTGTATAAATAAACACGGGATATGGTGGTATAATCTGATCAAGGATTTCGGTTCTCAAATTCCTGACTATCAATGCTTTGTTTAAGCCACATTTCCTGCTCAGGGCTGCACACGTCTGCCTTTATGCTGGTCTGTCTGACTAGAAAATCACATCACTTTTCTTTGTGAACTACTTTGAAGGTTTCAAGTGACAAATAACAGGGACTTTAATCCTCTCTTTTTCCGAACAATTTGTAAATCAGAACCATCAAAACACATGTGCAGCGAGAGAGTGTGGCCTGTGGTTTGAAGAAGATTATGGTTCACTGCATCTCTGAAGTATTTTTAGCTTACATTTCTTAGATTTCATTTCAGCACCTCTCTTGTATTCTCTCCAGCCTGTTTTTCTGAAGAGTGAAGCAGCAAATACAGATACACAGACTAGCACCTGATAATACCATTTGTTAAGCAAAATTCTCATCTCCATTACAATCTTGCAGCTTCCTATCATTATGTCTAGGTTAATCAAAGACAATTACAGAGCCCCAGAGATCTATTTGGATGCACAGAGGAAGCCCATATTAATGTACACAAAGACTGGTTTTGCATCCTTTGAAATCAGTATTTTCACTGCAATGAACGGTAGCAAAATCAGGTTGTGAGAAAAGGCAAGCAGTGATTTCTTTGCTGAGTTACTGTTCGCTTAATAGCTCCTTAAAAATGATAAGTTTTTCACACTGCAGAAATTAGCCTGCCCTTGTACCTGTGAAGAAGTACTACAGCATTCTGGAAAATGCCCTGAAGCATTGCAGTTGTGTGCAAAACACAGTGGGTGTCTACATATCACCACACAGGGGTGGCCCTGAGGTTCTCCCCATGACCTGAATTAGACAATGAGCAGACAGCAAGTGGATGTGCATTACCAGTGTACGGAGCTGGCACGTGTGTGATACATAGTCCATGTGCAAAGCATCCAGGTGGGTAGGAGGTGATGAGGTGAAGAAGCATGTTTTGCTCCTGGTATAGGCAGAGCTGCTCCAGTTCTGCATCTGCTACTGAATCCCTTACCTAACACTTGAACACCACAGGAGAAGAACCCAACCTGCACTCTTAGATCAAAGACAATTGAATCTCTGTCTCTCCTTCCAGAGAGCTGGGTTTTCTCCCCGTTGGTGGGCAGGATCAATCAACACAGATTCATGGCTAGGTTTGTATCTTAGTATGCCTTAAGCTCCTCCTAAAGGCAGGAGGTACTTAACGTTAGCAACCCATTTCCCATCTCCTTTCAAGCTCCACTTTAAATCATTATTAATTCTGCTTGATGTTTTGTTTTGTGTTTTTCTTTTTTTGTTTTGGTTTGGGTTTTTTTTGTTTTGTTTTGCTGGTTTTTTAGAGGAGAAGAGAGAAAATATACGTACAAGAACCAGTTTGAAATAGCATCAATCTCTTAGTTACAATTGGAGGCTACAATACTGTTGCAGACCACAGATTCAACTAATGTAAAGCTGTGCTATTTGTAAACACCTTTTCATTGCCTGGGAAAATGGAACAGAACATGCTGGACTTCCGAGTGCCGGGGGAAACTGCAAGCAGTTTATCCTGTCACCTCTGAGAAATGGAGGAATTGTGCTGGGAGTCAGCTGAAGTGAATGCAAATATCTATCCATTCCAGCTGAAGAGCCCTCAGAGCTGCTCCGGGTTTGATTGTCATTAGCCCAGTGCCATTTTTCTCTGCCTTCTAGAGAAAGTGGAGTTGGAGTTCTGGAAAATCTCTGTAAGTGAAGTTGTGCATTTGGGTCATTGAAAAGATTGGACTCAGTAAGTGAACAGGCTGATGTCACATTTTATGTGACTAAATCTGCTTTCTGCAGCCACCCCTATTTGGGAACCTAGGCATTTTCCATAGCACGACAGCACATTCCACACCACATTTCCACTCCACAGCAGTACATACTCCACGCTTCCTGAAGGGCCATTCCTCTGGCCTTAAGCAACAAGCGCAACACTCATCAGCAGCTGGGCTCAAACTCTGAGTGAGTCAGAGATCATCACAGATCTGTCTTACAGCCTTGTTTAAGTTTAAGAACAGGCTAAGCTGCCTATATAGATATATGAAAAGTCTTTAAGGGTATTAACCTCTGCCCCAAAACGCTTCAGGAAGACTTTGACTTGCAAAAGTGTCTCTTCTGAAAATGTACCTTCAGTGATTTGGAAAACATTAGTGTCTATTTAACTCATGCATTAATTCCCATGAAGGAACACGCATAACAATATATACTGTTGCAGTCCCTGCTTTTGCTCTGTCCAATGTAGTAGGAGCTGGATCAAACCCATACTTTGTTTCATCAAGGAAAGGGAATTGATTCATTGGTGAAAAGTGTTTTTTGCTGTAATTTCACTAAGGAAGAACATTCCTTGGCTATTTTCAGTGTTTCTTCTACTAGAACTGACAAACTGGGGAATGGTTAAAACATCAATGTTTTCTAAAGAGCTTTTTAATGCATTGTGCATTATGTTTCAACAATTCTGAATCTGGAATAAGGTAGCTGCATTTCAATGTCCTAATCACCTGAGTTATCAAAACAAATGACTGATCTGCTAAGACAGCCAGCATTACTTCTAAGACGCTCCATGGGGTAAAAAATCAAGAGCTTTCCAAATAGCACAATCATTTTTAATTAGATAGGAACTTGTAAGAAGGCAGCAATGAAATTAAAATAATAACTTGGTCTAATATACTTGAAAGTCCAGACATTAATATCTAATCGAGAGGAGCTCCGAATTATACTGAAGCAAGTTCCAGAATTGGCTACTTATTATTCAGCAGGCAATCTATATGCAATATTTAACAAGTCAGGCATTTGATGAATAATTGTTGACAGATCTTGTCTGCTTCACTACTTTTCACAGAATTTCATCAGTGAAACTACACACTGCATATGACTAGGAGGTCCCACAAACTTTCTTACGGTTTTGTATACTCAGTTTTTGAAATCCACCAAGGAACTATTAATATTGTCCTTTATATAGAATCACTTGTTAACACGTCTGGAGGAACCAGAAATCTGCTAAGCAGCTTCCTGGTGCTGCTATATGGAACTGTTAGAAGAGCTCAGTGTTTTAATTTAAGAGTATATGTTGACCTAAATTTGGTTCTCAGCAAAAACAAATTAATGATCATCCGAAAGAATGCAACACACATGATGTAAAAGAAAGTAGAAACTTTGCCTATTAATAAGAAGGGAGAAAAGCTACTGTTTGCAACTTACTCTATCTGTAATGTTTCATTCATGAACACAATTACCCAAAGCCTATTTTTCAAGTGTATGTCGCTCAGATATTATTCAGTGTTTGGTAATTTTTTGTGGATCCATCTGATAAGAATCAACTTATCTTAAATTTTCTCAGATCTTGCAGAGTGTCCTTAGTCAAGATTTGGACTCTGGGACAGAGAACAACACAGTTCTGTTGCTGATTGATGGCCCTGCATCTAATCGACATTAAATTGCAGGGACATTCCAGCAAATAAACAACAGCCCACTCCAGGGACAGAACTGGAAACTGGAGCTAAGGCACCGTAGCCTGGAGTCCAGAGCTGAAAGGTGAGTAGGCATGAGGAGGAGGATGAAGAGCTACCTATCAAGCCAGTTAAAAACAGAGAAGCTCCTGTGGGCTGTCCATGAACAGCAGGGGAAAGCAGGCTTTGCTGAAGTCAGTTTTTAAGCAGACACTGTCTGGCTCTACATACCCAAACCAAACAGCCCCAAGCCCCACAGTGCTTGTTGTGAGCTAGACATTTGCCCTTGAAAAAGCTTTGAGACCTGGCACAAGGATTTTAGGTTTTGTAGCTTTGCTTGGATCCATGCCCTTGTCTAGGGTGGAATAGGAGAACATAAAAATCATTTCACCCCCCATAAGTGTAAAGATAGCACTCCCTATGAGCAGGCTGGCAAGGCTACCCTTGCCACTAGCCAAGAGAAGGGCTGGCCTGACTCTGGGTGAATGCAATGTTTCATTCCTCAGTGAATCAGCTGAATGTTTTGCAGCATAAAGTAATGGAAAAGGTGTAAAACATAAAGCTGCTCAGTACTTTTTCAGTTTTTGCTTGACATCCTTCTAAATTTGGAGCAAAGCACCTGGATCAGTTTAGTGAGTTAGGCTACTCTGCTTTGTTTACTCTGCAGTTTGTTTTGTAGTGAGTTTAGTTTCTTAAAGTTTCATTAAGAACCTGAGAATTTCAGTGGGCTAAACTGCAGTGCCCTTATTTGTCACAAACCAGTCTGTTTGTCCTTCACTCAGCAACAGTTTAAACCAAAAGAAGCCCAGATGGATTCATTGGATCTACTTGGCATCTCAGAGTGCAGTTAGATGACATAGCTGGGCCAGTAGACCTCAAAAGGAGCGATTTCCTTATCCTCCCTACTTCAGGCTGGAGCATGGGCATGCATGTACACACGGGTACGCACACACAGAGGTACACACAGAGGGTTCAGGATTTTTAGCCTGGATCACTCCCCCGGCCTGATTTACTACGCAGGGTCAAACAGTTGTATTAGCACAACTGATGCAAAGGGACAGAACTGAGTGACAGAAAAATATGGTGCTTAAACCAGTTCTTAGGAGATGTGCATGTAAAATGGCAAATTAAGGTACTCCTTTGGCCAGGTCTGATAGTACAGCTTCAGAGCTTCAAGAATCAGATCAGAAACACTGCAGCCACAGGATACAAAGTGCTGTTCCCACCTTGCAGGACGTTTAGTTACCTTTCCTGGTTCAAGTTAGATTCAGGACATTTCCGTTAGCCTAAACCTCATGCTGAGTCTTCAGGCACTAACCGTTCCTGCCATTTTAGCTTTATGCCCAATCAGGTGTTGCCTGTCATCCCTCAGCCAGCAGCAACCCAGAAAAAAATCTCAGAGCCAACATAAGCTCCATATCATGTGCTGTAATTTAAGATAAATGCATACAAATCTATGTATATATCTGATCTGGATTGGTTTTGTACCTTTGGGAAGCAGTGAATGGCAGCAAGTCCACACTCAGGGTGGTAGAGAGATCCCCTCCTTGCCCATCTCGCCTTCCCTCGCCTCTGTACAACAGGTATGAGCCTCTGAACGTTGAAGGCCAGTCATCAAGGCCAGTTGAAGGCCAGATGATGTCAATGATGGTCAATCCTCACCAGGGGTGATGCAAAGGTCAGAAAAGCCTACCCCTTGTATTATGACCACCTCCATGAGGAAGAAATTACAGGTTATAGTGGTAACCTGTCCCTTTCAGAAGCCCCCTACTCAGAAGGCAACAACTCCCTTCTGAGGACAAGAGAGTGCCCAATAGGCTGGACAGACCCTCCTCTTAGGGAAATATGCTGTCTCCCTGGGGCCCAGGTTAAGGACATCACTAGGAAACTTTCCAGCCTGGTACGGCCCTTGGGCTGTTACCCATTAGTGCTCTTCTATGTGAGTAGCGATGAAGCCACAACACATAGTCCAAGGGTGATCAAAAGAGGACCCTGGGAACTACTGACCTGTCAGCTTCACCTCTGTGCCTGAGAAGATCATGGAACAGATCCTTCTAGAATTACACTGAGGCACATGGAGGACAGGGAGGTGATTTGAGACAGACAGCATGGCTTCACCAAGGGCAAGTCCGGCAGGGTTATTCAGCCTGGAGAAGAGAAGGCTCTGCGGAGACCTTATTGCGGCCTTTCAGTACTTAAAGGGGGCTTATAAGAAAGATGGGGACAGACCTTTTAGCAGGGCCTGTTGCCATAGGACAAGGGGTAACAGTTTTAAACTAAAGGAGGATAGATTTAGACTAGGTATAAACAAGAAACTTTTCATAATTAGGGTGGTGAAACACTGGCACAGGTTGCCTAGGGAGGTGGTAGATTCCTCATCCCTGGAAACATTCAAGATCAGGTTGGACGGAGCTCTGAGCAACCTGATGCAGTTGAAGATGTCCCTGCTTATTACAAGGTGGATTGAACTAGATGATCTTTCAAGGTCCCTTCCAACCCAAACTATTCTATGATTGTATGATCTGATATGGAACTAATATAGTGCTGATAATGGTGCAACCACAGACAAAATCTGAGCAGAGGATCAGATTTCATTTTATAGTTTAGCCATTTCTGGAGCTGGCCAATATTCAGAAGGAACAGAGAAATCTATGCGTGTATTTGTGATTCTACAGATAAAGTGTATTGAATGTTATGGTATGGAAATTGATCTCTTTTTTTAAAACTAGTTTATGGACAGATTGCACAGAAACATGCCTTACATTTGTTATCAGCTATTAATAGTCAGGCATTACTGATTTTGTCTCTATTCCAAAATTGGATTAAAACATAAGCTACAGGAATGTTCTTAATCATTCAGACTCTCTCTAAATATAAGTTGCAGCTGATCTTTACTGGCATCCAAAATATTATAATTAGAATACCATGATTTTCCACTCTGGGAAGTTGTTCTCTATTAATAAACCAATGAAGTGAATATCTACTACGTAATACCACCAGCATAATTCAAAATAATATGGGTTCTACCTGCCCTTGGTACACTCCCGGTAGGGTTGTTGCTGTGTACCAGGAGGGAAGGAGTGTCAAAAACCACCAAATGCTTGTGCATGAAGCTTGCTATACTGGGTCATACTTGTACAATGTGATTCCACTCAAACCAGTGGAGAAAAGCCGAGTCCATGTATTATTATGAGTACAGCTCTTTATCCACAAGATGGCACTCTGCTTGCCACTTCTGTACTAGACAGGATTGAGTACAGATGAAGTATAACGGGAGAAAATGAATCCAGCCTAGAATACAGAAAATAATGTTTAGCTTCATTCTTAGTTTATTCAAAGAAAAAAGTATTTTCTCATCACTTTTATAGCTGTATATTTCAGCTGTAACAAACTGACCTTATGAGGGACTAAAGTGGACATTTTTCTTCAATGTCAATGCAGATACATTTACATACCCACATTTTGCCCAAAGCTGTGCATTCACATTCATTGTTGATTGGGCACAATTTCCACATAAAGCCACAAATGTTACAGGCTGACTCAGAAGTCACTGAAACTTCACAAACCTTTCAGCAGAGCTGGCAACTTGCACAGTTGAGCAACAATCAGAGATAGCTGGATGTCACATTAGTCTGGGTTGTAATAAAAGTATTCTAGGGGTATTTTTTTTTACATATAAGATATTATGGAAGCCTCCAAAAGGAGCCCATCAAAGGAAATATCATAAAATGACTCAAAGATGCCCGTGGCATCATGCGCCCATTGAACCAAATATTACACAAGATGAACTTACAACCATGTCTACAGTATTCCTCTTTAAAGCAATAACACATCCTCTGATGGATCATACTAATTGATAATCTTCATGTAAATCTAACTTTTGAAACAAGGAGAAAAAGAATCGTTAAGAAGTAGCTAATATTGGCTGCTTTATTATATAATAGAAATATATAATATACACATATATATGTATAAAATATAATAAAGTATTTACTGATTGCGACAATTGACACAGAAGACCAGTCACTACAGAGCAGATGTCTCACTCATAATACAACATAAAAAATGATGAACCCTAGGCAAGGGGTTGTGTTCTTGCCAGAGTACAGTGACCCACAGCAATTCCTGAGAAGGTGCTCCCCATAGGTCAGCATCGCAGCGGTGGTGTGGGGCACGGTGGGGGCAGTTCCACAAGCAACATGCAGGATGAGTGTTTGTGCAACAGACAAGTATTGATATATCAGGAATGATAATTGCTGTCAGGGTAAAGTGTCACATAATGACTTGTCTTGAGGAAGGCACCTCACACAGAGTCATGCACTGTACAGTCTGTGCCCTTCAGGATAGGGAGGAAACTCAGAGCCCTGGCATCACGCCCATGGCAGAGCAGCTCAGGATGATGGGCCAAGCTGAACATTATGGGTGTGAAGGCCTGATGGCTGCTGTCACAGGGTGGAATTGATGGGCTGAGCGGGTTTCTGAAATGGGAGTTCCAGAGCAGGGGATGGTAGAAGGACAGCAAGGGTTGGGGATGGGGAGTGGGATGGGGGGAGTCACCAAGAACAGTACCCACCTGCACACCCTGAGCCTTCCACTGCTGATAGCAGCCACCAGGGCATCTTTCCAGGCTTGGCATAGACAAGATGTCTAAGAAAAGTGCCAGCTCATTTGTTCCCTGGATGCTCAAGCCCTGGAGTCCTCCATACCACAGCTAACCATTTCTAGAACCCTAGCACAGTTGTGATGGGCCCATCTTTTCCTGTACTTGTTGTCAAAGCAGAGAACAGGTTTCTTGATGGGAGAGAAAATGTCAGGAACTGTGAGAAGTTGTTGTTTAGGCAGAAGATAGGAAACCACTGAGCTGCTGCCGCTGTACAGGGAGCTGGAAGCAGGTACAGACTTTGCAATACATGGATATGCCCTAAATCTCATACAGTTAAAAAAGAGGCTTCTTTTTTTGAACAAATCCATGGTAGAGCTACATCTGTATCTGCAATATAATACAGAGGAGACAATCATTCACTGCAGTGCTAAATATCCATGGGAGGTTCCCCAAATTTCTTCTACTTATTTAAACCTTTAATGTATTTTTTGGTATCTGTGTGTATGAAAGTTCACATTTACACATAGAATGCTTAAATGTAAAGAGGGATCAGGGAGACACTAAGAGCAGGTGTAAAGACAGTAAAGACACAAGTATCTGTGTTTTCCAGAAACCAAGCTATATATTTCTTAACAATTGTTCCTGTATTGATTTAACTAATTATTGGTACACATGAACCTCTCTGGAGATGGAAAGAAGATTATTACAGCTGAGGAAGAGGATAAGAGGTAAGCAGGGAAGTATGTGGAGGGAGAATTACAGGTGTGGGACACTGAAACAAGGGCTCCCAAGCCTCAAATCACAGCACTGCATGGAGACATGAGACAGGGACTGAAGTGTGATAGTTTTAGGGGTAGTAATTGTTCTTTTTTTTTTTCTTGATCCACTGTCAACTGGTGATGGAACAATGGGTAAACCCCTGCCAAATAGCAGCTAACTTGGTGTAATAGACATGAAGCCGAAGGCTTCTCACACCGGGATTAAACAGTGAGAACCGGGGAGAAAATAACCACCAAGTGCCGCTGATGTCATTTGAGTTACAGCTGCATCTAAACCCAAGAAGAACTGGTGTTTTTTCTCCCCACAGTAGCAGGGAGGTTGTGCCTGCTCTCAGATATAGCTCTGTGGCAGGAGCAGCTGTGCTCATGTAAAGCTCTGTGCAACCAATTAGTCCAGTCAATGAGAAGAGCAGTATAAATATAAAATAGGTTATGCAGCTTGCATATATTTAGTATAAACTTACTTCCAGAAGCATGCTTGCATAATTCCTTTTTTGTGATTGCTGTGTAAGCAGGAAGCCCACACATTCAACATTTTCAGTTGAACTCTAACCTTCCTCTGCATTGCTCCCATACATTCTGAGGAAAAGCCCTGATTTGTCTAACTCTACCAAGTAACAATTATTCTCATCTACAGACTGATGTTTGTGCTCTGAAAGCTTTTCAGCATACATTTCCAGTTCAAATTTTGTTTTGAGTCAAAAGCCAAATGTTCTTTCAAAGAATTGTTCTGGTGTATGGTTTGACCAAATCCCACCAACCAAACATTGCTCCCTAATGACTGGGGTTAGGCACAAATAGCAGTTTTCTTCTACAGAGATTCCAATCCATTAAGAATTGGTAGTTTACTTCCCCCAACCCCTCTCTCACTTTAACTTCTGGAGTCTAATCTCATACCAAACTCTGTTTTTGCTTGTTACAAGGGATATTTTTCTAATTTTAGCCACATACATTTGTGTCTTCTAAAAGAAGTGCAATACAGAGACTGTTAGAATAAGGATTATGAGAAGCTGACTTCATCTGTCTGTGGAAGCTGGAAATAACGTTGTTAGATTGTTTCCCACCTTTTTTCTTCCATGCTAGTCTGCATAGGAACTAATAATATATCCTCTAAGAGCTCCTGTAATCCCAAACCTACCTCCTCTTCCACAACAATAATAAAAAAGAAAAACTATTGCTTTTTATATCATTCCTTACATTCTGTTCCTTCCCTGGAGATACTGTTGAAGTTTGCACTGGAGTATAATATTTTGCATCTTTGCTTTGCTCAACATTTTTCTCATCTGCTTACAGACAATTAGTAAGAGAAAATTTCTGCAAGAAGGTTGAACTCAAATATTCTGTGCCTTGAACTCTGACTTTGCTCTGTACTGAAAATTTGGGATGTTCTAGATTTGTGTCTTCAGAACACTTGTTTTTGTTTTCCCCTTGCAGTACAGAATTACTGCTGCAATTCTGGTGGACTAGCTGTCAAAGGCATATACTTTGTTTGATATTTTAATTCTAATGAGGGTCTCAAAATTAGAACAAGCCCTTTATAGTGACAGTGAATGATGACTCACCGTATAAAAGAGTCTCCTAGACAGATAATTATTTAGGCATGTATTTCAGGGGATCATCCATTAGGTGTCTCAGAGGAAGAGATTATTTTTTTATCAACAGGGAAGACAAGACAGTGAGTTAAATTACCTTGAAGGCAGTACTGACTCATGAGGGGTAATGGGAAGTGATTCGAGAGATACATATGTGTCCTGGCTAAATCTGGCTTTTCTTATTTAAGATGTGGCATTTGAAGCTTGCTAATTGTCAAGATTTTCTTGAGCACATAGCTATTTGAGACTGTCCACTAGGCCTGATTTAAGAGTTTGTTGCTTAAGGGATGAATGGTCTCAGCAGTGATTGCGGTCTGACATCGTCACCCCAGATCCTGCCTTGGGAAGACTGATGGTTGCAAGCTCAAAGGGACTACATAGGATAACAAGGTCCATGCTGCTGTCAATTGTGGCTACAAACTCTGCTAGAAAAGCACCCAAAGTAGCCCCAGGTTGTATTTATATTCCATTTCATTCATCCTGACAGAAAACATCACAGGCTTGAGGAAATTCATGACACTTTTGAGGTGCTTGAAGATGGACTTCAAATTGTTGGCTTAAAATTGTAGCCTGGGCGATTTGACCATCACAGTGACCTTATTACATTTAAATGAGCTCTTTATAATACTGCCTCAGGGCTTGGCTCTTCACATGGGGTCAAACTTTATCTTCTGTAGTAACTCTGGTCACCGCCCGCCGCAACAAGATTCAGGGATGTTTACCTGGAGGAATTGTGGAGACTGCTTAGGACAATCTATGATATCTTGAGCTGGCAAGGTATACTGCAAAGTGTGAGGAGGCATAAATGGATACAATACAGGGATTTCTGATAGAAGGCAAACATTATGCATCTTTCAAATCCACAGTGAAATTTTCCTTTTTCCCCAGATGCATATGAAGTATTTTTCCCTCAAATCTTGTATCCATAGGCTCTTACCTTTGTAGCTTTTTCCAGCATTAATCTTGTTACAAAGGTGTTGTGGGTCAGCTCTCATAGCTCAACTTAAGTTATCATTCAAATACTTATAATTACTGCTGCATCAAGTTGCCGGCAAATCATTTCCTCTTCCCCCTGAATTTGTGCTCTTTAAGGTTCTCTATAGAGTGTAGAGCATTTCCCTAAGTGACTAGTCTCATAAAATGACCCTTTGAGAACAACAATAGGTTGTGAGGAAAAAAAAAAGGGTAGTTTAATGTGAAATTGAGCAATTTTGTTACTGGTTAGTTGCCCTGAACAAATGCTGCCATTCTGATATAAAGTTAGTGGGTGGCTTTCAAGTGATGAAAATTATTGCTTTAGAAGGCAAATTGTGGCTTTGGAGCTGACAGATCATATATCCCTTAACCACCTCATGCCTGGAGCTGCTTAGACCTATTACCCTGTTTTAATTTTTACATTAACAAAAGCACAAACACTCTTCACAGGGAACTAAGCCCATTAAATAGGGCTCTTCATATTTGGATAAATGAGTGTATCCTTTTAAAAAAAGGAAAATAGTGGAGAACTTCTTAGAAATGTGAAAATTATTGGCGTTCCCTCTTGCAGTCTGATACAGACTCACTCTGGATAAGTGTAAGGTCTTGCACTTGGGAAAACATAATCCAGGAGCGCAGCACAGACTGGGATCTACCTGGCTGAGGATCAGCTCTGTGGAAAGGAACCCATGGCTCCTGGTGGACAATAAGCTCAATAAGAGTGAACACTGTGCTGCTGTGGCAAAGAAAGCCAACAGGATACTGGGTTCCATCAACAAGGACATCACCATCAGAGACAAAGAACTCATTATCCCACTCTACTCAGCATTTGTCAGGTCACACCTGGAATACTGTGTTCAGTTTTGATCCCCTCATTACAGAAAAGGTGTGGACAGGCTGGAGAGAGTCCAGAGAAGGGCCACAAAGATGATCAAAGGACTGGGAAGCCTGCCATAGGAGGAAAGGCTGAGAAAACTGGGTTTGTTCAGCCTTCAGAAAAGAAGGCTTAGGGGAGGCCTTATCACCACATTGCAGTATTTAAAGAGAAAATTTTTCCTGATGAGAACACTCAGCCAGTGGAATAATCTCCCCAGGGAAATGGTGGATTCCCCAGCATGGGACACTTTTAAGATTCAGCTGCACAGGGTGCTCAGCCATCTTGTCTAGACTGTGATTTGCCAAGAAAGGTTGGACCAGATGATCCTTGAGGTATTCCTTGGGGTATTCCTGAGGTATTTGAGCCTGGTATTCTATGATTTTATGATTCTATGACTTAATTTTAAATGCTTTCATGATCCCATATTTTGAATTTCTTTATCTAGTGTTCACATATTTTCCCGATGTTTTTTTAAAAGCAGAAAATGTTACTTATGGTAAAATAGCTCCATAAAATAGCTCACATTTCTTTTTAAAGACAATGCCAATAATTGGAGCAATTATGTAACAGACAATGCTGGTATGTGCACACAGCTATCGCAGATCAAATCCAGGAGCTTCACTGCAGAATAATCGCTTTGCACTGTGAGACAGCAGCAAACCATATTGATATTAGGAATGGATGAGAAAGGAGGGAAGGAAGCCATATGTACCAGTTCAGTCCCCAAATACAGTGGTTAAATTAGTACAAATCCAGTCTATGATATTATTTGGTGTACTCACAAATGCACTGTATATGTCCAAGTTAGTTAAAATTAACCAGATAAAATTGTATTAAAATCTGAAACTACTAATTCTGTTAGAGATCTAGCAGAGCTCTCTAAAATAGGCTTAACAGATCTTTCATCGCTACCTTTATATGATGGTCACTGTTGGGATTGCCTACACTGTGGTGCTGCTGAAATCATTGCGAATAGCAAACTCAGCCATTGCCAGCCACTGAGCAAACTTCTTTGTAATTTTTCCAGGAACTGAGGTCAGACTTACAGGTCTGTAGTTCCCCGGGTCTTCCCTCACACACTTTTTGCAGATTGGAATAACATTGGCTGCTTCCAGTCAGCAGAGACCTCCCCAGACTCCCAAGACCTTTGGTAGGTGACAGAGAGGGGTCCTGACATAACATCTGGTAGGTTTTTCAGTATTCTGAGGTCAATCCCGTCAAGCCCCATAGACTTGTGAACATTCAGCTGATGCAGCTGGTCCCTTAAATTTTCAGTGTCCACAAATAGAAAGTTACTGTTCCTACACTTGTGGTCCTCCAACTCAGGGGACCGAGCAGCCGAAGGTCTATCAGTATTACTAAAGGCTGAGGCAAAAACCACATTGAATGTGTCCACTTTTTCTTCATGCCTATTAGTCAGATGACTGTCTTCAACAAGAATCAGTCCAATGTTTTCTTTAGACCTCCTCTTGCTAGTAACATACTTTAAAAAGCCATTGTTATCTGAAACAACACTAGCCAGTTTCAACTCTAATTGAGCTTTGGCTTTTTGTGTCTTCTTCCTGCACAAACAAACCACAGCTCTGCACTCATTCTGTGAAGCCAGATCTTGCTTCCAGAGATCATACAGTTTCTTTTTCCTCTTGAGCTCTATGAGGAGTCCCCTATTCAGCCAAGCTGGCCTTCTGCTCCGCTTGATTGACTTACAACTCTGCCTGTGCTTCTAAAAGGTGGTTCTTAAGGACTGACAGAGCTCGTAGCCTCCTAAGCCCTCAAAAGCAGATTCCTAGGGTAACAGATTCTTCCAACTCATTTCTATACCTTTTTTGTGTCTTGTTTTTATGATATAGGTTACCATATAGGAAATGTAGAACAGGTGCAAAATTAGAAACAGAAGATAAAAATAATTCAGTGCTGTACCCGACAAACCACTAGAGTTGTTTGCATCATTTTAGTTCAGCTCTTCTGTAATATACCAGGCAACATTTGAATCTTAATGCTTAACTGGATGACCACAAAGCCAAAGCTGAACAATTAATTAACTTGTGTTTCTTTTCATTTAACTTCATTGAAACTTCACTTATCCTTGCAAAAACATACACTGAAACCCTGCCAGAAACGGAACAGGAAAATGCCAAAGTAATCAGCCAGCAGAAAGACATTTGAACACAGTGAGAAAATGTCCTTGAGCCTGAACAGAAGACAAGCACATCAATAAGTGTGCAGATAACAAGAGATATAAAATTGTTGAACACTGGACTATTCCCCTGCAGTAAGCAAAGCTCTTTTTAAGACACATAGTGAGAGAAAGAGGAAAAATAAAAAACAGAGTATCATCAAGAAAGAAATCCTACACATTTCAAGAAATGTTGACCATTATTTGTGGTCTTCATTATGCTGCCATGCATTGTGAAGACATCCTTGCTGAAATGCTGACGAGAAATCAAAATGCTGTGGGAGGAACAGTACAATTCTCATGTACTCATGCAACCTTTGGCTTGACATCACAGATGTGAATTGTTTTGCAACAAACTGAGGATAACATTAATTGACTAAAATATGTCATTTCTTAAATGAGAAAAGAGTCTTCAGCAATCCCATAAAAGCAATAAGAATTCCTTTCTAATTTGTTTTGCTGAAAGCCTGGTACATTAACACCTGTTAAAAGGAAATGTACTAACAGGAGTCCTAAGAAGAAAAAATAAAAATAAAAACCACATTAAACTCCACAACAGTATCCTATTTTATCAATGTTTTTTGTACACAATGAAATAGTTCTGCATAATGCAAATTTTAAGACAGAGCATTTTTCCGAAAGGCTGTATTCTCTGATGCAGTATAAATTCTCCATAAAATTCCCTAATGTGTCCTAATATATACATCTGGTAAAACTTGCTTAATAAAAACTAAAAATCTTTGCTATCCGGGAAGAATGGTTTCTTAACAATTGATTCAAAGTAGCTGGGGGATAATTAGGTGATAACAACAGCTGAGATGTACGAAGAACTAATTATGTCAAACCAATCTCTTGCTTCTTGACACTGTAACCAATATACACAATACTGGATGAGAAGAAATAAATACCAAGGATCAAAACTGCCTTTTTTCCATTAGTAATGTTTTTAAAAAACTTGCATTTGTATGACATTACTGTGCTGTAAGTGTACAACTAAAAGAAAAAGATAATAATAAGCTTAGAGTAGATATGACTGGTTTGTTGGTAAAGCGGGATTTCAAGTGGAGGTCCCTAAAGAGACCTGTCGTTTCCTTTATTCTATTCAACATTTCATGAATAACTTTGATGATAGAATAAGGAGACACTATCTTTAGGGATTGTGTCAAACACTTATTAATTTCTCCTAATTTTTCATTCACAGCAAAAATAATTTATATTTGATATATTCCAGAAAAAGCTGTCTCAACAGATTAGTGAACTAGTAAAAGAGGTTACCAGAGCATTTTATCAAATCTCTGAGACTACAAGCTTTAAAGTACAGCTTGCACAGTAGCGTAAATGTAGTTGTGGCACCTCAGCCCAGGGAGATGGACAAGATGACATCTGACAAGATGGTGTCTGTCAGCACTTCACTCCTGTGATCCTCATGAGAGCTCTTCACATCAAAAGTACACAGAACATGGTGTCTTTCTAAAGTACAACTAAATGTATTTTGGATATTAGGTAGTGCTGAAAACTAGATGCAAGAAAGTGGAGAAAATCAAAAGGATCATTTTAAAAGCCAGTGTATTGGCAAAACTATGTCAAATCTATATTTAAAAATCTTCTGTCAAGCACAATTCACCTGGTTTACAGGCTGTCAATTTTTAAAATGGTTCTTAGTGTTGAGATTTGAGTGAAATTTATGATAAAATAACCACTTAGATTAATTTTGTTGTGTTACATTACTATCCAGAAGTACTCTTACGTAATAGAGACTTGCTTCTTATGTCAGTTCTCTAAAGCAAAGGAAATAAAACACCTCTCATAATGATTGGCATTCTTCTGGCATCCTAAGGAAGACACAATTTATGATGTGATAATGCAACAGACAGAAGTCGCTGTCATCTTGAACAGCAGATACTTGTTTTCTTGCACTTGGAGTGAACTATGAGTCTGGCAGCCTTGCTGAAATGGGGAGGTAAAGAGAGGGTACCAGAAAACTCATGGTTTTTGGCCTGCACAGCACAAAAATTCAACAGAAATATGCAGCTACCTAACTGCTGTGCATTCATGAAAGATGTAGAGTTATTTGCAACATGTGAATAGGCATAACAAAAGATCATTTACTGTGACAAGATATCTTACTGTGTCTAAAGCAGGACATACTGTACTCCAACAGTATCAGTGTTTATAAAGCTGAATATATAATCTCGTTCTCTCTGATTTTAAAAATTATTGAAAAAGGTTTAATTTCAAAATATTTTTTCAGAGTACCATGACAGATTTTTTTGCAAAGACAGAAGCAATGAATGATAATGACATAGTTGGGATGTTCTCCAAAATTAGTTTAATGCAGCTACTCATTACACAAGAGTCTTTTTAGCAAATGACTGAGATCTGCTTTGTAGGAAGTTATGGCATTTACTAGATCCTCAAGAATAATTTCAATGAGCATGAGCAAAAAGACTGAATAAATATTTCCAGTGCAGTGCTTAGGTTTCCTTTATATTCTTAAGTTTGAGTCTCAATTTCAAAGTAAACAGGGGACGTAAAATCTTTTCAAATGAAACTAAAATAAGTTTCAACTCCCTTCAGACAAATATTGCCAAAATGTGGACAGCTGCTTGGTTTTTTTTTTTCTCACTGAAGCTTTTTGGGGAGGTATGTTCTCTAGCATGATGAAGTATAGTAACTTTTCACCTACATGTTGTAAAACAAAATTCTTCTATGGTATAGATTATTTTCAGATAATAGAATATTAGTGTGAATTCTATGCATCTAATTCATGCATTCATTGTTCTCAACAATTTATACTTCTGTGTTGGGATTTTTTTTGTTGTTTTATGTAGATACATTTAGTATTGCAAAGGTATCTTTAAGATAATAGAAATATTAATAAAGTACAGCTTAATGCAAACTGAGTAAACATTCTATTATGTGG
>JAOXJM010000063.1:6608600-6620061 GCA_026413425.1 Tringa solitaria
AGTCAAATCGAATATGTTAACCTGTGGGATATAACCTCAGCAGGACCATTCAGAACTTGACTGCAGTGATAATACACCTGGCTATTTCGCACAGGAGCTTACACAAAACATAATTAATAATATTGAGCATTGTCACAGTAACACAGAATAGGCCACATAGTATTTTTTTAGTCTATGACACAGGTTAAGGGGCAAACATAAACTGTAGTTGTGGATTTGTATTTACCAAATATATACAACCTGTCTCGCTCAGCCTTCCACACACTAAAATGATGATGGGTAAAAGGAACTACTAACGAACTCAAACTTATGGAGACTTTATATAATAAGGTTGTTCACCTTCATGAAAGACAAAATATTTCAAAGATGGATAACCTTCAAATTCACTGAAGTTCCAGTGATCACCTGGGCTTATCCAAACAACCTCGGGTTATCCAAACAACACTTCTTGTTTGAAGAACAGCTTTGGAAACCTCATAGAATAGATACTTTTCCTATGACTTTCCTCCTGTTTCATGCTGAGGACTTAACCAGACTTTTCATAGGGAGTTATAGGGTTTTTTTTAAAGACAGTCCAAACCTGGGGATATTTTAAGAATTACTTCCTAAGAAAGTAAGATTTACACAGGCTAGATGACCGTCTGTTCATTAGTCCGTCAATCCCTGCCAAACAACTTTTACATCCATTGTTCAACCTCATCTAGATTTGTATCTCATGATACAGAGATACAGAGGTCTCATAACTTAAGCTCCTATGTGCAAATCTGCAGCAAACAGGAACAGTAGGACCCAGGTTCACCCTCCAGTTAGGGTAAGACAATAGGTTTTTTTTCAGCTTGCTCTCCTCCTTTCCAGGCAGCGTGCAGTTAGCAGGGAGCCTCTTGGCACCAGCCTGACTTGTAATCAGCAGGTCGCCTGCATAAGGGATGGTGGGCAGGGAGGCAGAGTTTAGACAATATACTTGTAAAGGGAAATAGTTGAACAAAATATGGTTATAGGGAGCTTGGGAGAGAACTGCTTTATATGATTAGAGAAAATAGAGGGATGTAGTAAGTGAATCAGTAAGAAATCAGATTTCTTTAATTCCCTGAGAAGCTCACCTATTTCTACAAACTGATTTGCTCTATGAAGCTGTGACCTTCAATAACAGTGAGTGACATATATGTACATCACAGGAAAATGCATGTACAGCATTGTTTGGAATTTTCCCACCACTCTAAAACCTGAGTAAATGTTTCAGTGGAAATACGTGAATCGGTCAGACCCCATCTCTCACAGCTCTCAGGATTTGGTCTGGCTTTGGCCTTTTTCTACCCCTTATCTGAATGTATGACCAATAGCTTCACAAGCTTTGCAGACCACAGTCATGACACTTCCTTACATGCAGAGTGCAATGCCACAGGCCATAAGAGACTCTGGAGTCTGTCTGTCTGTCTCTCACTCTCTCTTCAACCTTGTGTAATGAAACTGGCAGTTCAGCAGTATTTGGGGCCTCTGCAGCCTCAGAAAGTGGGAATATTTTTCCTTAAATAAATGGATATAGAGCATTTATTTACTACACTTATTAGATATCCAAATTACCTATGGGAAACTAAAGTATTTCAACACCTTTTCATCTGCTACACTGTGGATTCAGACAGCACTGAACTGCTGTTATGCCTAATTCTTTCAGCATTCTGCTGAGGAATTTGCTTGCATCGATAATGTAATCATTAGCCTATGGGGATTTCTGGATTCCTTGTTGGTTTTTTTTTTTTTTCCATTTTCATCCGCAGTGAAAAGTGCCTGATATTATTGTGCAAACATAAAATAAGACCTCAAATTTGCATTTCACTCCTGTGATCTCTTATCTTTAGAGAAGGATTAAAAGCTAAGCCTCTTTACCAAAATCACCGAACATATTAATTATAAACCATATAAATAATTTAATTGCACACAGAGAATAGACTTTCTGAAAGTTTCATACATACTTCTTTTTATATCATGGAAATTATTGTCAAATTAGAGCAATTTTTCTCTTAATACTTTTCATAACAAAAGTCTGTCCTGCTTAACTGTAATTTATGATAATATGCAACAAAAATTGCTATTGCTCCCAGTATATAGTAATGGGAAATTTTGTTAAAGGTCCAGAGTAGCGAAGAGGTTAAGATCTTTATGAGCCTTGTGTTCACAGATAAGGTCAGACCATTAGCTACTTAACTCTGACTCCACTAAAGTCCATGTTGCCTCATCCATGTACCAGAGCTGAGGCTTTCTCACAGTGTCAGCTCAGTCACCATAAAAACCTTCGCAAGAAAAACTTGGCATAGTGAATTGCATAGTCTTGCAGTGCACCCATTCAAAACTTAAAAAGAAAGCAGCCACGAGCATATCCCCAATGTCTGGAGAAATGTGTTAAGGATACCAAAGTCGGGAGACTAGAAGGAGAAAACATTATGACCTTAATGCTGTCAAGCATTAATATTTCTAATGTAACCAGTAGCCTTTAGTTGCCCTTAGATCACATGGAGATGCCCCTACTCATCAGGCATCTTGTAGACATATGACATTTGCCAAAGTAAGCTGCCCAGAATTACTTTTCTCAAACCATCCTTTTCACAGAAGTGATTATAACTTTGTTGTGTTCTTATGTTCTCTTGCCTTAGTTCTTACATTCATATTTTAAAAAGTTATTTTCTGGACCCTATTGTAAACTCTGTCAGAATATGACTTGTATATCTTGAGATCTGTGTATTCCTGCTTTCTGGATTTTTGTTCTTTATTTTTGCAGACTAGAATTACTGCAATTTAAAGGAAAAGTTGCTCAGAGAGGTATCCTCGTCAAAGAAGAGTGGAAGCACCCATGCATATTTGTAAAACCAGAATTGGTAATTCCATCATACAATGTCTTCAGCAGCTAATTAATATACACTGTCTGCCTAGCCTCAAAAAAGTTTCATTATTGACTTATGATTGCCTCTCTGGTAGATCATCTTATTATTTACCTGTCTCAGCAGAGATTTATAAGCTGACTGTAACATTTGTCCTTCCAGCTTTCCTTTGTCCCCATCTGTGCTCGATGGTTTTTCCTGGGACTATAAGTCTTAGGTAGTCATTGTCAATTGAAGTAGGTAGAAGAAAAGAGACAGCTGACAGTTAAAGATACTGACACAGATTCTACTTGTGATTATGCCAATTTTACAGCAGTATAATGCTATTGACCTCAGTGCAATTCATTGTGGCTATTGACTTCAGTGCTATTGACTTCAGAAGTCCTAGTTCAGAGCGTTGTGAGGTTAAAATGAGGGCAAGTAGTCTATGAGAAATAACAGGGCCCCTGGATCCTACTGTTTTGTTAACTCATCTACAAAAAGGTTATTTATATATAAACTTTAGCTACCGTATGCAAATTCCTTTCATGTTTTCAAAGGATGTTAAGTTCTTACCCAACTCCAAAGCTAGAATTTCCACGCTGAAACTTACCCACAATTACTTAATTAAGTAGGCAAATTACATTTAGACATGTAAATAAACAATTTTTCTGACTATTCTTTGAAAATGATAAGAACTGAGAATAATATAAATACTATATCTAGGTGCTTTTTTGCACATGTTGGTTTTGTGAATGGAAAAGCACTATAGACACTAAATGCATATTCTATGGAGTTCCCACTGACATTAATGGGCAACCTGCACACAAAGAGAGGAGAAAAATATTGGTGCATATTCATGTAAGTAAATTAATACAGAGAGCGATTGTTTTCCTTTTTTCTGTAGAAGTCTCCTGCTCTTTTCAGCTGCAGATGTTTATTTTTCTTCTATGAATGTCTCATAAGCTAGAAGAACCACAGCAGGCCAAACAGTAAGATGGAAACTGGCCATGAATTAGTCCCATAGCTGTGTGTCATCTCGACTGTGACATAAGGACACAGTCCTACCCTCTTGAAGCTGTGAAAAAATTTTCTGAATTTTTAACACAAACAGGAGTTACAATCCCGTCCATATTAAATCTCAGATATGCATATTTTGATTAACTAAAGGCATTTGGCAGATTAAGTCAAAACATTTATTTCCTGCCCCTGACTAAAGCACAATAGCTGTGTGGTACTGAACAGCTGTTGAGCTTTATAAAAAAATGGATCATAGCAGTGTATCTAAACACGTTTCTCTCTTTTATTGGTTACTGAAAGAATGAAGAAAGTGGGATGTAAATATGAGATATTTCATCAATAAACAGTAATTTATGAATTTTTGTTATCCCATTCTTTCCTGTGTCCCTGTCAAAAATGTGAAAATCATCCATCATTTCCTCCAATCTCAAAAAAATTATAATATAAAAGAACTTTCCCTATGAGAAGAGTTGCTAAAAATCACTCGAACATTTTCAAATGATCACCAGAAAAATGAGGTGCTCAAAATACAACAAAGGTAATAAACCTTTCCTTTTACAAGACATTTGTAAAGGATGTATTCTTATTGTAATTTTTACAAGTGTAACTCTCAGTCTCTTCAAGGTTCTGTAGTGATCATACAATTATTTTCCTTCATGTCATTTTGAATGATTTCCTATCTAGTTTATTGTTAATGCCTTCCCAGAAGTATGAAGTATGGACTTATGATTTCTCTCTATAAAAAGGTAATGGATCTTCTCCTTAGTAACAGTGTTCTCCAGTAAATGGCTTAGTGTAGCTGCTGCTTTACTAGAAGACTATATTCTTAAAGCTAAGAATACTTTTTTTATAATTCTGAAGCTTTGCATGGTACATGAACAAATATACACAAATCTGATTACCATGCAATATACACAGGATATAATCCAAATCAATACATCAAGAGACTTCAGGAGTGAGATAAAACTTTTATATTATTCTTTCAGTCACTTTATGCAGTTTTCCTACTAGATGCCTATAATTAAAAAAGCTATTTTTTTCGTAGTAAGCACAGTATCTACCATGTCAAACAATCCCCTATAATTCTAAACTGTTATGTGTATAGCATATATTTTTCTCACTCATCCATTGCAACAATGATCTAGTTCTATTTTTTGTATTTCTGTGATTTTTAAGAATGATGCGCATTTAAAAATTATGTTGCCCATTCACTGGCGAGTCATTTCATTAATATTAGTATCATATGTGCAAAAAGCACTTTATAGAGTAAATAAAAAGACAGGAGTATGTCCTCTATGGACTTTATGTTCTGGCTTTTTCGCTATTTTGTGCAACAGAGGAGATACAGATAAAAATTGTTACACTGGATAATACCTGTTATCCATCTGATACCAGTATCCTTCCTCTGAGATAATTTTCAAGGATTCAATGGCTTCAATTTAAACATTTTTTCATCTGTGCTTCCTGAACTGGTAAGATATGACTATCTGAGCGCTCCTACAAGAACAAACTTCATAATACTTCTGTGAGAGAACTGTACCTGAGTCACCACTTATAAGAGAGAGCAAAAAACAATCATTCACTCTTACCACATTATAAAAAATGGTTTTCATTCATGGCCTGCATAACTTGTTTGCCCAGATCAGCAAGAGTGGATAAGTGGGTAGGAAAAGAATACATTGTAAGGATAAATAATGCTGAGCATATAATAAAATACTATTTTGTAGTCATGATTTTGTAAGGGAACTTATAAAAGAAGGAGAAAGAACTAGAAAAATGAAATTATTTTTGTCTCAGGCTAAATAATGATATTCCAAAGTTGAATATAGAATGAAGAGTGGTGTGACTTTACAGCACCTTGTAAAGTCATTTATACCAGTGTAGGTGGAAGCAACATTACTGCAACTTCTTGGGAGTTTTCCATAACTAGTTTGGTCTCATGTATGTGATTTCTGAAAGCAAGATGAAACGCAGACATAGCCATGAGACAACCCTTTTTATACCACGTGTTCCTGAAGTGAAGAACTCCTCTGTTTGCAACCATGCAATGCTTAAAAGGATGTCTTCTGAAATCTTCTTTAGAGTTGAGCGAAATACTTGGGAGATCCTGAGGTACAGGTTTTGAAAGTTTTGGTGCATTGAAAAAAAAAACTGACAGCAACCTACATAACGCTGCTTTCCTACCAAAAAATATTGCCCAAATTCCTCCCTATTGTTTCTGCTAAGCTATTATTTTTTCCATCACTAAGATGCTTCACTCCCAATCTAATAAGCATAAGCTCATCTGAGCAGAGGCTGCTGATTTATATGCTTTTGTAAAATACTGTACCTGAGTAACTACACTAAACTTGTAAGTAACATTGCTAGTTCTGCAAACAGCTCCATGGGTGAAATTAATGACTGCTACTGAATAGCTAGTAAGAAAATAATCTTGATGGCAAGCTCAAACCTGGGATTCAAACAAAAATTTTACTCATTTGAATGCTCCTGTTGACTTTAGTGACCAAGTAATATTTACAGAATTGCTCCCTTGAAGAACTGATGGTCTTAATATTTTAAGCATTCATCTCACTGTGCTGCACTAGCTGATTATTTTTTTTAAGAGAGCATTTCTTTCCTCATTATTTATTGGAGTCTCCCTACCATAGGCAAGCAAAATCAATGAGCCTTTTGATTGGAATTGAAAAAATGGAAAGAGGAGATGTGATAAAAGGGCAAACTCTAACAATATGCCTGCAGCTATATAAGTCACTGCTTTTAGATTAGATGCAATCCCCATGTCACAGCTCTGTATTCGCTTTTAATGCTAGGATAGAAATCATACATTTGGTCACTCATGACAAACTATACTTGTTAGTTCTATTTTTTATTTCCTTTTTTCCTTCCTCCTCTGTATAAGAGATAAGATGTCGTCAAATATACTCAGGCTCCAGTTATTTTAATAAACGGAATCCAATGTTGATCTCAATGCATTTTTGAAATCTGGAAAATTCAGAATTTTTATTATTGCTTTTGCCTTATAAATCTCATTTCTACTCAGTTGTGGGCATAAGATACTATTAGCTACAATTCAGTGAAATTTTCCAGGATACAATAACACTGAACTGTCTCATTCAATAACTGCATCTAGTTTATTCTTGGATAATGAAAATGTCTTTTATGATTCATTACAACTTTCCTTTGTTCTTTATATAATATCAAACCATTAGATGGAAATTATCTGAAACTATTGCCTGCCAGCAACTTGGCAATCACTGAGAAAAGGCAAAATCTAATGCACAACCTGTATAATAGGTCTCTAAAGCCATTCCTATGTAACTCTGGCAACATAAGATTATTAAAATAGAAAATAATTAATGTTTATAATATGAATTAAATTTAGCAATATGAGATTTGAACTTTAAGATTAGTTGAAACCTCACCGATTAGAGCAGACTTAGTCATGACCCTTATAGACAGAGTAGTAAAGGAGTGAATGCACCAAATTAAAAAAATCCAGGAGCTGACCATATCCATATGGATCTGTTAGGTCATTTCAGTCAACTTGCAGTGTTAGACATCAGTAAAACTGATGGGGAATATTTCCACTTAAGTATTATTTAGTGGGAAGTGTAATTCCTAAAAATAATTTTTTTCACAAGTCGATAAATTAGTCCAAATAGCAAATCAGTTCAAAATTGATTGAAAAGCAAAACTAGTGGGGTGGGGTTTGAGAATGACTTAAATTAAAATATGTGTGTTTCTTGAACTACACCAAAAACTCTGAATCTGTTCAGTTTTTAACTATGCCTGCTTATTGTGCCACAGTACCTCACACATGTTGTAATCTGGGTTAATACCTTTACTTCTCTTGAGGGCCAGGACTTTCTCTGCAAACGAACAACATGCTTCTCTGTTTGCTACTCCATAGGAATCATTTGTGCAGAGCCGTACCTGTGATCTCTGTTGAGACCAACATCTGTGGGGATTGTATCAGTTCTTTGGGGACAAGTCTGTTGGTATGCCAGTGATTTTGGGGTGCAATGTAGCTTAACATGCTGTGCAGCAAAGTCAAAACCATCATCATCGACAACTGCTTGAGACAAAGGGTAAATATGAGTAACCACCAAGAATTTGCAGAGAAATTGTTTTACCAAGGCACCATAATTCTCTTTGGAGCAAGTATCAAATTTGTATTTGATAGCTTGAAAAATGCGGTATTGAAAATATTTCAAAAACTGCTAAACATAAGATTTTTCTGCTGCACTTTGGGAGTATTTTGCGTTGTTCTTAAAACCTGATTTTTTAAATTAACCTGAACCTCTAATAAAAAGGACCTCAGAAGGGAATTAGACTTTGAATGAGTTGACTGCACCTGAGGCAGTTCTCACTCTAGCAAGAACCAAAGAAAAGTGTGTTGTGGAGACACAGGCTTTGCTGAAGTCAGTAACAGAGTTCCTTTCTATTTCAATGGAGTCAGAATTTCACCCTGTGTTTTTATTGCCTCTTTTCTAACCACAGTCTGGAAGACTGGTAAATAATTGTCATAACTGCCAGGAAGAGAAACTAGAGCGAGCACTGAACATAAGAGCACATATATTCTCGAAAATAGTCCTTGCGCATAAAAATGTCTAATAAAATCTCTTGGAAGTGCTCAACAGAGCAAATGAATTCTGATGCATTTTTCATAAATAATGAGCATCAAGGAAGAAGAGAATTCAAGCATTAAGTTGAAACCAAGACAAAAGGCTTTACAACAGGAGTAAAGTCTCTCAGTGGCTCTGTCCAAACATTTCTCTGGAACCTGATCTTGCATTCTTTATGCACAAACTTTCAGTGATCTCAGCAGAAGCTTGGCAGTTGGGTATGCAAGGAATGCAGGACTGCTCTGGAATGATAAACCTAAAATAATCATGGCTGCTTTCTTCAAACTTAGACAAAACTCCTCAGACATTCAAAAGTCAAATGCCAGCATAAAGATGAAATAAATCTTCATTTTGCCATTTAGAAATCAAGAAGTTTTCCTAGTATTTCACCAAGTGCCCATGACTACTTCTAAAATGAAGTATAAGACTTCACACTTACATTTCTGTAATAATGAAGACTCCAAGCTCATTCTTTATCCCCAACTGTGATATTCTGCTTGGGGCACGAGTAACTTTTTCTTGGTACTGCTTTGATTTGGGACCAATTATATCTGGGGTCAATCCCTTACATAATTTGAACCATCCAGAAGGCTGAAATAAAAAATGTACAGTATGTCTCCTAGAGTATAATCTCACATAATAATGGTCAGTGATAATAACCCAAGAAATCACTATAGAAGCTGAACCTAAGCCTAGTCTAGGTCTACCACACAAAGTCCAGGTCTTGCAGAAAGGAAATCCATCCTTGGATCCACATCCATCCATCCACATCCACATCCATCATATTAGATATGCTTCATATCCATGATGAGGAAATATGTTTTTAAGATGTTCTTGTGATCATTAGAAGATCCAAATTCTTTATTCCAAGTGGTAGGACTGAATTTGTATCTTGAAATAATCAAAATTTTGAAAAACAGTTGCCGTTTTTCTCACTTTTAGTTTTGGCATTTGCATGCTGATAGCATACACGCTGGATATGACAGCTTCTACTGCTGGAGCTAAAAATTCCTCAAGGTATGCTGGAAGCAGCAGTATCTTTATTTTGTGGTGGTCTTTTTTTTTTTTTCCAAATAGTTTATGGAGACATATACAATTGGCTAAAGACAGGATGAGGAAATACTCAGAAAAACAACAATTTCTCCCTATCCATGGGCAAAATAAAGTATAAACACAGCAACACAAATGCAGTCTTATATCAAATGAACCATGTAATGGCTTTGAATAGAAATGCATATGTGAATGAGGTGTCTGGTAATTGGTTATAGAAATGAGTACATCTAACCTGTTTCAACCTTGCATGACTGATGTAACACAGTGCTAAGCCAGGCAGGTTAACACTTAGTTGCCAGGTTACATAGCTGAGAAATTAAAATGCCAGGGAGAATTTAATTTTAGTTTGTTTGACAACTGTGCGTTTTTTTTGGCTGGAAAACAAGCCACAAAAAACCAATACATTTTATGTGATGTATCAGACATAAGACTGTGATATATCTTACATGAATGTAAAAGTAGATTGTACTTGCGTTGATAGGTGACCTTATTTCAATTCTGCTGGCACATTCAACTTACATGCAGTGTTTTAAAAAATATGCTAAATTCTGATACAATACCTAGTGAATATTGACCCTTCATCATCACAAAGAAGCAGTGTATCATTGTTCTAGCTATAGAGAGGGGTAAAAAAACCCAAGCAGCTCTAAGCCACCATAAGACTCATAAAATAAATGTAATTGATTTTCTAGTAATAAACCATTTCCTTCCAAGGAACACAGAAGTTCACATCCTCTATCAAGCTTTTGGTAATAGCTGCATCCTTATACCATTGCACTACTCCTCTGATCAGGAGTTTGATTGATCAATGTGTTTTATTATAGGATGATTTCTCTACTACATCTGAAAGATGTCAGTATTGCATGAAGTCATATTGCGGAAGCCTCTTTCAAAAGCCTCTGCAACTGTTCCTTAAACTGGGTAACACCTTATCTCTCAAGTTCTTCTCCTGAAGTCAGTATTGTTTCTTTTGGGGTAAGATACTACTCACCATAAGTAGATCTCCACGAGCATGAAGACAGCAGACAAATTAAAAGAGGAGTAGCGTATTGTATTGAATATATATTAGATTTTATTTCTATGGCATATCTGGGTGCTGCACCTCAATGTATATACTTATATTTTCTGTGATGTAAATTATTCTCAAGATGAAACTATGTTTTGGACATTTTTATCTAGGTTGTATTTTTGCCAATATCATTAATGAACAGTTATTTTGTAGCTTGTGGCGATGGTGCAGCCACACATAAAAAATAAAGTGGCCGGCTAGTTTGCCAAACAGATATAAAAAGATGACTTTTTTGTGCTTTAGGCTTTCACTAAACATAATATTATTAGGTATAGTAACAGGAAACAATGCCAACATATTTCAAAATGCAGAAATGAGGACAGTGAAATACCTACACTAAAAACACAGTGTCCATAAAAGAGAGTTTTCCTCTACTCCCAGACGTAAAGAGCCAAAACATGTTAAGGAATGAGAAATGTCAGATAAAAAAGCAAATGCCATTCACTTAGTGCTGATGCATTCAAAAGAGGGGCTTTGATAACTTTGATGGAAGACTCCTCCTGCAAAGTGGCAGTATCAAGACTACTCTGAAACACTGCTATGAAACAACAATCTAAAACACACAGTGGGGTTGTTTCTATGGCACTGTACTCCATACCAAGAAATAAGTACAGATGGGGAATTAAGAGGTATCAAATAAGCCCTCTTCAAAGCTGCCCAACCTTAGATCACATTTTGAGCAGCACTGTGTCACAATTTGAAATACAATGAGTAGGATAAGGAGCTTTCTATCACGAGGTGACCATTTCAAATTAAGTCCAACTTGGCAGACCATGACCCAAAACTGCTATGGTCTAAATGCATTTGATATGAAATAATTTAGCAATTTCAATCTATGCCCA
>JAOXJM010000063.1:6635930-6648514 GCA_026413425.1 Tringa solitaria
CCCAACCCAAAATACAGAATCAAACATTTTAATAATTCAGCCAACGGCAAGTGGATTAGCTTGACTCTAAAATAGATGGATAGAAATTTTTTGCACTGGCTTTCCTTAATATTGTTTTGGTGCTACCACACCAACTTTATGGTAGTTCATAAACATTGGGGTACAATTGTTAGTAGGAAATGCTGTAAGAAATGTTAACAGGACAGACTTTGCTGAAAAAAAAAAGGTTTACTGAAAAAATTAGTGCATTTCTACATACTTATGTTGATCAAGACTGCTGGAAAATATTTGGATTTTTTTCCCAGCATTCATTCTCCAACAGTATCAGCAAATATATTGATTTTTATGACAAAAAATTGAAACAAGACCATAGTCCATTATAATTTTGAATTAATACTTTGGGTATTGGCTAAATGGAAAATCTGTATGTATGTAGTTAGCACCAATTTTGCACATGTAACAGAGACCTGCCTCTGATCTGTCCCAGGTTTATGCCATTTCTGTTCCTTGGTTCTGAAGCCCTGTTTCTACGTAGCAAGCTGTTGTGCTGTTTTTCAAGCACTCAACAGCCTGCCTGGCTAAATATACAAGAATAATTATGCTGCCTTAGACCAAAGGTCTGCCTAACTTAGTAGCCGATCACAGTTAAAATCTACAGAAAAAGAGACATTCAGTTGAATGGTTCTGATTGAATTCAATCAGATTATATCTGCATTTTTCATCTTGTACCCCCACTGAATGCTTCTTTCAGCATTAAGTAGTGCTGCTTTCAGCACTAAATAATCTACAACAGGATGACTGTCAATAGCTATGAGAAAGTGTGGGTTTTGGTACTTTCCATTATCTTCCGTACTTCCTACCGCTAGATATACCCATGTTCAAACCAGTGCCAAGAAGTGTAATGGAAGTTCATACTATTTGTTGCCAGCCTAACTGCTATTAACAAGAACAAAATAAACCTGCTCATTCTGCATCCAGAGTGTTTTGGATGAAGCCATGTATTATGAACACAAATTTGCATAAAGAAGCCAGCAAGAGGACTTCTTTAACTTCTTTGAGCCGGCACAGTTGCTGGTTTGCCTCAGCTAACCTGAGGAACAGGAGCAGGACAGTGCCAGAATTGCAGAATAATCCTCAAAACATTCAAGAACAGATTCCAATGTATAATATTCTGGGAAACTGAGTAAACTTTCCTCTTTTTCCACTGAGTATTGAAAAAGTGCCTTGCTCCAAATCTTAGTAGTTTAGGTGTGTTAATGCTTAATTTATGTGTCACAGACTCTGAATAAGGGCCTGCTGTCAAACTCTGAGTGTCTGCCTTCTGGTTTTCTAGACTTTAATGAGAATTTTGAGGTTACAAGGTATGAAAATGAAGCTTTTTGCTGCAGAACTAACAAAGAGAACACTTAAAGATCAGGATGCTGAGATTTGCACATTGTAATAACAAAGATGAAGATATGGAATAACAATTTTGGTCTCAGAAAACTTGAATAGCACACACTCTGTGGTTTAGCTCAGAGGTGACAAGGCTAGAAAGCGATATGTCTCCTGAGTACTGGCATCCTGCGTGTAACTACAGACAGTAACTTTGTGATATTGGGCAAACCGGGTGTGAGATAAAATAACCAAATATAGAACATCAGAATGCATATGAAGTGAATAATACTGTAATGCTTTCTCTAGGGCTCTTACATCCAACAGTGGCATGCAAATCCTATTTTGTCAAATTTAAAGTGGATTTTTGACTGGATAGATTGCAGTGAATGCTTTTTAAATTTTTTTTTTCTTCTTTTTAAGAGCAAAGATTAACAATAAACCCAAATAACTAGCAAAAGCTGTTACTTCTTTCATGCTGTTTGATTTCTGCATATGCATGTTAACTGATACAGGGGGACTTAAGCGCATAACTCCTGTTGCGGTTCTGGGAGATGCATATGACAGACTCTATTTTGTGATGTGACTATAACCGGGGGGTTATGTGCTTGAAATACTTATATTTTGGTAGGAAGAAAAACACTATGCTACTTCAGCAGTTGGCCAGCTCAAAGGGACATTTCTCAGACTAGTTCCACTTCACACTGCTAGTTAATTTAAAAGGCTACAATCTTCTCAATTTTTCTTTTTTTAATGACCTGTTTTTTTGATGGGGATCCTTCCTAACAGACTGCTGCAGGTCTGATTAATAAATGAACAGATCAAAATTAATTTTAATACCGGGATTGAGTAAGTCTGTTAATACTTTTTTATTTCGTGCTGACCTGCATATTATTTAGTACTGCAACTTCAAGTTTCTCCAGAATGGAAGTGGACTGAAGTGCTGGGACAGCTGTATGCACATTAAAAATGATATGGAAAAATTAAGGACCCCAAAATCAGCAAAAAACAGTCATGAAAGAATTTTGCTTGAGTAGAGAAGTAGAGACAGGTTCTTCTTTGTATGTCTTTGCTCTTCCCAAGCCTAAGGAAAACCCTTTTCCATCATCACTGTACAAAAAGGGCCCTTAACTTACAGATGAAATCCAGAAGGAATGCAGGTACTGGAGAGTGAACAGTTCCATGTCGGTTGTTTTTCATCACCGTGAAATACAGCAGAATGCATCAGAGTATTTTGACTGATAATTCCTGTGCTAATATACTAATTTATCTTTCTACACTGACAGAAAATCAGCATGGCTAGGGTAAGAGAGAACTATAGGCACTGAAGGAATTTTCAGGTAGTGACCCTGAATCAATGCCCATACGAGTTCTTTCTCATTTGCTGTTGCAACAGGCCTGGAACAACTGAGAGATGAAACAACACCACTTTCAAAACTGATCCAGGACTACTTTTGAGTCTAAGTAAATTTTAACTACATATATTTAGCAACTCTAACATGAATTTGTTGAGCTAGGAAGAGGTATGGTGCAATAAACAGGATGCAATAGGTCACAGCAAGGAGTACAGCTAAATCATTTTCTTTTCATTAGAATGGGTTAGCACCATGTCTGTCATCAGACACTATGTCTAAGTTAAAGGACAAAATATTCTTAAAATAGTCTAACATAAATGATCACCTGATCATATTTTGAATTTACTCTGCATCCATCTGTATATTCTTTACATTTTTCATCCTACAGTTCTCTGTAGAGTTTCTGTATGGATACTACTCCTACTTAAGTTCATTCAATCTCCACTAATTTATATAGATCTTTCTTGTGAGAGCAAAGAGTATTATGTATGTTCCCAAACTATACTGCATGATAAAGTTTTAGTTTGGATTTTTCACATCCTGTAGTATTAATTTAGCAGGAGGAAGACAGCAAAAGTACTACCTGTATGACTGAGTTTTATATAATTATTCATTAAATCAATTTAATTTTAACAGTTATTTTCTTGAAATAACTGTTAAAAGTCTATAGCAGAAAAATAACATTCTATGGGGTGAAACTTAAAGGAAATCTTTATTATCCTATGGAATTCTTAGGAGCAGACTTTTTTTATTTGGAATTTTTATGAGAAAACATTTAATAAGGATTACAGCTTGCAGAAAAAATTATAAATGGCAATCAAACCCCCTCAGTCTGACCATGAACGAAGTGAAGTCTTGGTTATGATCTCTGGACCAAAAACTATGCAAAACCTAGATCATCAAGACTATGGTCACAATCTTGCAGAAATAATGTTTCCTTTAAAAGAGAGTGAAAAGCCACACAATATCACAACTTCATTTCAAACCTCTAGCCCTTGTCTTCCCCCCCACTTTTGGTTTTGGGTTGGTTTTTTTTTTACTGCTGAACAGGATTTATTCTACTGTAAAGAGAAAATACATAGACTGAATGTCACAAGTAAAGTACTCACAGGGTGCAGTAGCATTTATTGTCTTATCTTGCAAGATGGTACATTTGGGTAAAAGCCACACCTTGAAAAACTATCATCTGATGTTAGAGACTCAAATATCCTCCTGCAGTAAACAGCATCCTTTCACACCAAGGTGAAATACTCCCATTTTTCTCTATTGAATCTCATGTGTCTTCCCCTTAATTATTATCCCACCACCAAGAAAAATTCTTTGTTTCCCAACAACTGTGTTGCAGCCCATTTTAGATCAGGAAGTTATTAATCTATTCCTGTACATAAGTGTAACATTTGTTACTTATCCATTCCTAATTTACTCCTATTTGTTCAACTGGATGTCATGCTTTCAGTTCATGAGTATAAATGCAAAAGACAGTACCTTACATAAATATAATACTCAGTAGCATATAGTCCTTTCATATTTAGCAGGTTACAGTTCTCTTTACCCTTCAGCTTTCTTTACTCGGCAAAATAAGATCAATTCTTTATTTACGATACAAATATTTCACCTAGATATTCAAAAACAGATTCCCCTCCCTAACTCTATGCAAATTTTCCAGCTACTAAGGAATTGGATAAGAGTTTAATTTTTAATGATTTTTATTGGAGAATTTAGCTGAAAACCTCAAATACTAGGGAGAAAGAAAGAGAAGGGAAAATAAAGTTAATCTTTTCTTGCTTTTCTTGGGGTTTCCCATGCTTGATCTCTATGAAGAGTTCCCAAGTTTTTCCCAAAGCTGAAGTTAAACTAATGGAAATCTAATTTTCTGTTGTGTTTGCTGCTTCTCTTTCTTGCATATTAAAACTGCTGTGGCCTCTTTCAAGTCTTTAGGGCACTTCTCTCCTATATTAACAGATCTCATAAAACTGTCCTTTGCCATTTTTATTTCACCTATTCCTACCCTTAGTTCTTTTACAACTGCACAGTACACTTCCTTTGTTTGCACTGCCTAGCACTTTTTCCTAGTACTTTTTTTTGGAGCTTTATATCAATTTAAGAGCCATTTCAAATGTTATTTTCATGATCCTTAATTCCTGCCTCTCTGTCAGTATATATCTCACTTCTGATTTAATCCTATTAATGCCAACAGAAAACCCATACAGTACTTGTCATTTCAGATTACTAGAATTAAATCACTTCTAAGTGCATTAATTGCAACCCAAGTAGGTTTTATATGGAAACAGAAACATTCTTGTTTATCCATAAATAAACATAAAAACCAGAAGAATATCTTTAGATCAAGCTATAAACTAGAAGATAGTATATATTGACAGTTCAGAAACATATCTTAGAGATGAATGCATGAACTAGGTTCTTCCATACCAATCTAAAAGACAACTTTTCTTTTTTTTAGTGGCAGCCTGCCTATTATTTTAATGACTATTTCCCTCTTCCCTCCTTGTTTGAAGAGCCTTTCAGTAAATTCTGATATTTGGGGGTGGGGAGAGGAATGAACCAATTGCCAACACAGAAAGTATTTTATTCAATTAACAAACTGAACATATTTTCAGGCTACTCAGAGTGATTTCCTTCCACAATGTAAATGGCACCATTCTCAGTACACAATGCTCATCAATGCAGAATACACTATAGGAAGCAATAAATGGCTCCATAGTTGATTTAACACTGAGATGCAGCTGAGCGATTTGATAAAATCAATAGTAATTTACTGCAAGTGTGTGTCAGTGCTATGAACATTATTCTTTTTGCATAGGCGAGAAAAGCAAGAACAACTCGTAAGAAAAAAACCCAACAAAACCAGCATTTGAATCCCTGAAGAGATTCCACAAGAGCTCCTGCTCATGAGTTTGCCACTATTAATGTATTATCAAGAAAGCTTTCCAGCACATTTATTGTGAGAAGGCGCTGTACATGTGTGCCCACTCATCCTATCCTGCCACACGCAATCATCAAGTGTAACCAGAATCATTTGGCTCTTGACCTGATCAGCTCCAGCTCTAAGAATGTGGACTCCCGGTACATGTCTTGGTTACTGACACGTGAATGTGGTTTTGCTGCATGACACAGTTTGAATCCCCTGCATCCATATATTCAAAGCAGCAGCACTTTAAAGCCTGAGTTTCCTTGCCAGGAGATAAGTCAGATAGTCCAGATTCAAGCTAAACATGAACCAGCAATCAATAAATTTGAATATGCTAACTGTATAGATGTACTGCCTATATCTGTTCACTCCCCAAACCCCAACACCTGGGGCACAGTTTGAATGATATCGACAGAGTTCATACTAATCCTAAACTGGATGATGTCAAGACCAAAATCCCAGTAAAGGATGAGAAGCAGGCATATAAACCAGCTTACCCTCCCATACCTAGTATTCTTGGAGAGATGCTGATTTCCCTGCCTTTCTTACATGGCCATTACATGTTGTTGGGCAATGCTGCTTAATACTTTCTTGTAGGGAAATATATAGGACCTAAAATTCCCCTAAAAAGTAGGTGTGAATCTCAGTGGGATTTTTTACTGTCTATGCTGCTGCAAGCTACCTCCATTTCTAAATGAGGCCGTCTCAGGAACAGCATGCCATTCTGGTATCTCCCCAAGGCTTACTTAGCATCCTGAAATCAGAAGCCTGGCAGCTAAAGAACAAGTTGTTCACCTCTATGTCTGCAAATCCACACTTTTTGGTAAAATGCCATTTTACTCTAGGGAGGACAGGAAAAAAATGCAGCTACGTTGCAGGTTTGGTTTTTTTTTGTTCGTTTGTTTGGGCTTTTTTTGTTTCTTCCAGGATATCTAGGATACAGGGGTGACTAAGGAAAAAAAAGTAATTCTCAAATCTATATTAAGATTATAAAAAACAAGACCTAAATTATTTTTTTTCTATATATAGGTAAATTTGTTTCTAATTTTGCAAATCCATAAATTTTACTTTTTTATAGATAAATAACATCTTTTTCTTTAGGCGTGATAAATATCACTCAGCACCTCCCAACTCAGCCCAAGTAAGTATAATCTTTAAATGATTTAAATGATAAATTTTCAAATTATTGAAAAAAGAAATTATAACAAAAACAGTAAAAAACATTAGCCAAAGGCCAAACATGTTCCAAGCCAGGTACACATTATATAAACATCCAGAAGAATAGGATAGAAAATTTCCAGTTGGAAGGGACCTATAAGTTCATCATCTAGTCATCTAGACCAGCTGCCTCACCAATTAAGGGCTGACCAAAAATTAAAGCATGTTGTTAAGGGTATTGTTAAAATGCCTCTTAAACACTGGATACTGGTGGATGTGGGGCTTCAACCACCTCTCTAGAAATCCTGTTCCAGTGTTTGTCCACCCTCTCAGTAAAGAAATGCTTCCTAATGTCCAGTCTAACCCTCCCCTGGTGCAGCTTTGAACCATTCCCACATGTTCTGTCACTGGATCCCAGGGAGAAGAGAACAGCACCTCCCTCTCTGCTTCTCAGGAAGCTGTACAGAGCCATGAGGTCACTCCTCAGCCTCCTTTTCTCCCAACTAGACAAACCCAAAGTCCTTAGCCACTCCTCATAGGACATGCCTTCCAGCCATGTCACCTGCTTTGCTGTGCTCCTCGGGACACAACTGTCCACAACTGGACATATACTTTAGAACTGTCCACAACTGTCTTATACGTAAGTCAATAAACATGAATAACCTATTTCTTTGTGCCTTTCTTTCTCTAGGAAAAATAACCTATAATTTGTATGCTTTCAAAAGTTCATCTGAATATGAAGAAAGTACTGAGGTGAAACTAAGCACTGAGATTTTAATTTCTTTTCAACGTTAGTGCTTATTTTTACCCGCTCTGTTAATGATGTCCAATGCTTAAGAAGTGCTGTGGTTACAGTGGAACATGGCTGTCATGGAAAGCTTTGGACAAGCTGATCTGTACCAAATACGTGTTCCACGTGCATGTAAGCAATCTACAGATTCCTCTAGGTAAAACAAAGCTGGCTGATAAATACTCTTTTTAATCCTAAAAGAAAAAATAATGCAATTTAACTTTTGGGGTTTTTTTGTTCTGAATATTTTTGAGGAAGGAAGGAAAAGTCTTTCAAAGTGATAGTACAATTCCATTCCAATTTAATTTCCCACTGAACTTCCAAATGGTATATCCAAATTTCCTAACTGCTCCATTCTAATTTTTATATTTCAACAAAAGACATAATGCCACAAAGGTTCTGTTTTTTTGCCAGGACTGTTTTTCAAAAGAACTCTTTCACTAATGACTCTGACTAGCCCTCAGAATATATTTACATCCCATCTGGGAGTTAACATATCTGACATAGAATCAATTTCATTTCTTACTATAACTTCCATGAATTTGAACAGGTTTTATCTGTCTCATATCTGTTTTGAAAGTGAACACTGATTGCTAGTAAACATTATTGACAAGCATTTCTGAAATAATCTGGATCTATGTAAGGGATGCTGAAAAGTCACTGCAGATTCCATTCCACCCCGTCTAAAAGGCTCCACATTCTCACCAGCATGTTGCTCCCTTCAGCTGAGTCAGGAGAATAGCTCAGACTAACACTCCTGAGCTATCGCAGTGTAAACTGAACAGGGTAAATTTAAGCAGCTTTCCTTGACAGCCGAAGGTAAGCTTTTACTTACTCTACATTGTAGCAAGGAGTGCTCCTACTGCTTACTGTGCAGGATTCAATGGAGGACAACAACAAATCACTGAGAAGACACTTACTCCTTAAACTGCCACAGCCATTTCCTCAACTATTGGCAGAGCAGAACCTCCACTGAATTTCACCTGCCAGCCGAGCAGTCACCCAGCTGCACTTCTTCACTAATCTCTTGGCAAAAGAGATTTTTCTTATCTTCCCAGCAGAAGAAACAAGGCAAAGACTGAATCTCTGGCATTTTGCTTTCATAGCTGATAGGTTCCTACTCCCCTCAAAGAGTTCAAGCCATTTGTACATCACCAAGGAGAAAAAAGTGAAATGAATGTGTGTTTGAGAAAACATTATTTTTATTCTGAGACACTGATACTTCATTTTTGAATGGGAGCTTACTAGCAATACCATCTGGGGCAAAACTGAAATACACATTGCTAGAAATTATTTTTTTGAGACAAACAAAAAGCAATTCAAAACCCGCCAACATGTTTGCAAACTATCAGCTGAGCAGTTACTCAAATGCATCTGACTTGCTTGCAGAGTAAAACTGTCTTCTTACTGTGGTACCCAAACAGGATAAAAGCAATTTAATTCAAACTTTATTGCAGTAGCAAACAGCTAATATAGAAATGCGGTATGGAAAGTGCTGTAAGTCTATAATTACATACCTCCCATATCTGCCATAGGTAAATGATATCTAATTATGCCTTTTCATCAGGGTGTTTTCCAGAGCACTCTTGTTGCATTTATCATTTTTGAGCTGCCAAAAGCAAGGAATCAAGCTGTGAACCCCTCATCTTTCTGCTTGGGCTGCCAAAAAAGGACACTAGGTACCTCTTGGCAGTTGCCTTTGTCCCTGTTGCTATGGGACGAGAAACAACATCAATCCTGCTTCCCAGCTACACAATAAACCTCTTTGACTCCTTATTCCCTTCCTTCTTCACTATCATTGCAGATGGCACAGCTGACCCCACCTCAGGCTTTGCCTAGAACACCAAATGAAATGTGACTGATGTTGGCTTATCCAACTAAAGGGTAATCAAAATAAACACAAAGACCCTGCACAGATCATAGAAGTGATGACAGGTGGAGGAATCCAAGTAACCTGATCAGTGACAAATGGTGTACACCTACATGGGCTACACCTACAACTCTTAGAGAAGAACGGTTGTCCTGAGTGTGAAACCTACCACCATGGCTCAACTAATGAAACCATCACCAGAACACCAGACAAATGAAGAGGCATTACTCCCTAAAGGGATACAGGACTTATTATGGATGCTGGGAGGAAGCCAATTTTTGATGGAGAACAGAGAAATTGGGGGATTATACAAAACTTGGGATATTTTGGGGAAGGGACACAGAAGTGGAAAGGAAGAGATCAAAACAGACTGGATTAATTTATAATCATAAATTAAATCTTGCTAACTAGAAGTTATACACATTAATCGTCACACTTCTAACTCTTATTTGTGGTGATTAATATTAATTCCCTGGCAGCAGCACAGAAAACATGCACTGAAGCTCTACAGCAGGGTTACTGTCCACAGCTTTACGTGGTTGCAACAACCAGAGCCTCACAACCTAAATTAATTACACTCTTTAATGGCATATTTATTGAGATACTTGATCCATAAGACAGTGAGAAATTCAAGAAGAGAAGGTTAAGAAGTGTCCTGCAGTGTGGAAACCTGAGGCAGGAATTCAGGTAGGACATAAGTGGAATGACTTCAAGATGCTTTCACACTGAGCTCCAAGGATTTAAGAATGAGTGGAAGAAATTCAATATTACTAGTTTTTCTAGAAAGGCTGAAATATGAGAAACCCTTATATGAAGGCCGAGAGAGTTTTTAAGTGGATTTTGGACATTATTAATTCTGCAGAGGTCAGGAGTCACTTGTTTTTGAATTAAGATTGCATTTGAAGAGAAATCTGCAGTGGTAGCTAATCTAGCAATTACCTTCCTGATTACCTGTGAGAATATCTAAATGATGCGTCTATCTCCCATGATTGCACCAAAGGGTATAAGAAACTTGTTTCAAGGTGAGAGAATTTGATTCTTTCTTGATAAGAGAGGTAAAGAGAGAGAGAAAGATTTCACGGAGTATGAAATTGGTTAGGGAAATATGCCTTAAGCACTTGAAGATAGCCACAAGGGAACTAGAATGAGCTCCTTTGAGTAAATCACCAGCAGTAATAGGCCTGCTTCCTTTAGCAAAATGACTTTTAGGATGAGTAGTAAAATGAAAAGATAGAGTGATATTAGGGTGTAACTTACCCTAACTCTCATTGAGCTAAAGTCAATATCTTGAATATCACCTTATACAAGTATTGCTAGAAGTTTTTAATCACTTCCTTCCTTGATGGGAAAAGGCAGAATGGTGATCTCTGTACAGAGAGCTACTGTCAGAAATGGTAGCTAGAAGGATGCATTAACAGAAACCACTTTTCCTTGATGACCATCTATTCTTCCCTCCCCTCAGGATTTTGGAAGAGGTACTTTAGATTCATAGATGTGGCAGCAGAAAGAAGTAATTATCATCATATACTCCAACTTCATTCCTCCCACAGGCCAAAGAACATCACCCAGGAGTTCTTACTTTGTGCTCATAATTGTTGAGCTATAATGTCTTTTACAATGCTATCTACTTTTGATTTAAAGACTTCAAATTATCATGAACCTTCCAAAGAAACTAAATTAAAAGTTGGACTTTATAATAGCCATTAATATATTTTTCATTCAGTCCATTTGTGGGCAAGAGCACTATTAGCTTGAGGAACAACTGTAGCCAGTTACATTACTGAGAGAGGATTTATTTTTAAAGTTGCTACTCAAAACATTTGACAATTTCACATGCAGTCAATGTAAAGAATGGCCTGTGGTGTTACATGAGCACATCTATTTAAATCAGAAAAGAATTTTTTATGAATTGTGAAAGGTATTTTTGGAATTGAAGAGTTCTATACATCTTGTTTACCTGTTTTAACTACGGAGATGAACTATAATTATATTGTTCTATTCCTGTTAGGTCATATAGGTTTCCCCAGAAAGATGTCTGATAGCTGTTGAGAGCTCTGCCTCTAACTTCCTCTGAATATATCACAAATACGTACATCAGTGTTCCTGTCTTTTGAAGAGATATCATGATATTTATTATGCAAAGTTAAGAATACACTTCTTTTCCAATGATTGCTAAATGATCAGCTATTTTAATTAGAGATAATGGCAATGTAATAATACTGTGTACCACTCTCAGTGTGGATGCTTCATGTTCACTTGTCTTTATTAATATATAAACTATTAAAAGACTGGATTAACTAAATAAATCCAAATGTTCGTTATAAAGTTGAGCTGCTGTTAGATAACAGTCTATAACCACAAATTTTGTTTCATTATATATTCAGCATTAATATGTCTAGACTTTGAAAAACCTCCATGCGTGCCTTCCTACTAAAACCTTGTAAAACATTTATCCTCTGACAGTTTTGTTCACCTAGAAAAATGACACCAATGCCATTTACGTCAATTCTTCCTTCACAAAAAGCTTTTATTAAGCGTATCTTGTTTAAAAAACTTCATTGATCATAATAATCAGGGGGAAAAAAGCTAAAATACTAATTCAAAACATCAGAATGTAATTTTCTTATGTTTCAATTATTAAGAATAAGCTCTACTGTAAAGAATACACATAATAACTTCTTATATAAGATGAAATTTGTTTTTACTTCTTTTCAATAATAATATAGGCCACTGAGCATTTATATTTAAATATCTTAAAATTATATTTGAACTTTATCTTATCTCCCTATTCTGCCAATAATCACAGGTGTCAATACTTTCATAGTACTGGTACTGAGAAAATTCAAAAGAAGCTCAAAAAGCACTGCTTGATCTTTAAGTCTACTAGTATATGCACAAGTGCATGTTTATAAACACAGAGAGTTATGTCAAACATTTTCTTTCTAATACAACTCTAGTTCACTAAATCATTGAGTGGAAATGAACAAACATTATAGTAAGTACAATGAGTTCAAGCTGCAGGGTTTAAAGACTCATATATACTTAAAATTAAGCAGAGGCCATAGTGTTTTGCTTGAAAAGTCTCATTAATAAAAAGTAGGGAGGAAT
>JAOXJM010000063.1:6667022-6710942 GCA_026413425.1 Tringa solitaria
ACAAACAAGGAGCATCACCATCACTAAACCATACCTCCCAGCACTACATCAACCCTAGGATCAGAACAATTTCTTATATATGTAATAGGGAAAAATGGAGAAAGACCTCTTAGGTAAACACATCCAATATGTTTAAGCTATTTTAAAACAGTATTTCACTTTATATATATATACAATATTTTAGCATTGAGATATTCAAATGAGAGAGTGTATAATCTTTCTTCCCCCAAAATGTTGTCGATATTATATATAGCTGAATATCACAGCAATGAACATCCCCTCTAAGGATTGCACCAGTGAAGTCCCACTAAAGAACATAAGAACATTTTTTTCTGAGGATGAGCATGTCCTCCACACATGTGTCACAGACAAGCCAACTGAAGAATACATATACCAAGGTCAAGGTCATGGTAATGAGCCCTGATAGCTCAACACCTATTGAGCTACTGGTAACACAGAGTGAATCTTCACTGCAGGAATAAGTGCTGCTGTCGTGGGTGCTGCAATTTCACTGGCTCAGCCAGTTCAGACCACCTGACACCATCAAATTTATCCATTTAGAAGTCTGAATTAATTGCAGTTTATGGATCCAACTGGCTAATTCAAAGCTACTCAAATAACTGCAGAAATAATCATCAGCAAAGAGTGAATGGCCAAAACTCCCAGATAGAGTTCTGGAAAAAGCACTACAAAGATCCCTGTTAACCTTAATATGTGGGAATGTCATTACGCAGTCACAAAGGCAGAAGTGCCACAGGTTTAAAATACTAATCATTCCCTCCATACGTTATCATGTTTTAAACTCTACTAAAATTCACAGGAAGTGACTTATTTTTATTAGGAAAAATTAGCCCTGAGAAACATAGTGGCAATCTCAAGTACCAGGCACATTTTATAGCATTAAGCAACTTGAAAATTTTCAGACGCACTGTTATGGTTTTCTCCTCAGGGTTATTATCCTGGAATAATGGAACAGTCTCTTGCCTTAAAACCTGGAAAGTCCTACATGACAAAAGGTTTACATTTCAATTACTAGCTGCGTTTACCCATAGGAAGCAAACATTTGAATGTCAAATTTCTGCAGTGTGCTTCCATGCACTAGTTGAAACTTTTTGAAAACTACTGTTTTATTAAATAAGTTAATTAAATACTGTTTTATTAAAATAAGTGTGTCAAGACTGCAATGCCAATTTTTCTTTTTTTTTTTAGATTTTTGAGGAAAACCACATGATGTCTATGTGGCTTTGTACCATGTTTCAGAGAGGTTCGATTATCAGATATTTTTACTGCTTGATTATCTGCCTATCAATGCAATATGTCATCTTGGTAGCTTGCTGCATATCATGGTAGTTTGTTGCCATACTTGCTTAAAGAGTGCTAAAGCATTTTCTTTCATGGTAAATTGCAACAATTTTGCTCTTTTTACTTAAATATAAGAAAATAGACTATATATGTAAATAATGAATCAGCATTTCCAGTTGTTCATGGTTATTTTCAAGAGTGCATTTTAGGAGGTGGTTTGGGTGTGAGGAAGGAGGGAATTCAAAAGCAAACAGCTGAATTTTATTTTATACTGGAAAAGTTAACACTGTAGTCAGAGATTAGAGCAGACAAAATTGCCGAATTTCCAGCTGCTAAAAATTCTGTAGGATTGCCCTAGCTCCCTGGAAAGAAGAAAACATGGAATCTTTAAGGCTTAAGGTTATCCAAGTAATTTTGGAGGGGCAGAATCAAGAAGCTCAGTTTTCAGCAACGCCTCAGGATTCTGTTGTGTTTGAGAATGCTGAGTTCCATCTCTGTTTCCAACAGAGACCTTTACTAGCAAGTCATATTTCTTTGTTGAGAAAAACCTGATGAAATTTAATGGTAGCATCCTACAGTCATTGTGTAGAGAATGGCTGTTATGGCACAAGAAATGAAATACACAGTGACATGCTGCACTGGAGCCGATCTTGGGAAAAATACAAAAAAAGGTACCATTTATGGAAAATTTCAGGTTATTAAGGATGAGGGTTGCACTCATGATAGGTGAAAAATCAGTTGACTCAAAGTGTTTATGAATAATCTATGATATATTAGCTACATTCTTCATTGCACTTCTCTGTTCTTAAAAACTCCATTTCATTCAGTGCTGCATTTATGCAGTTATCTTTTACAAAAATGTTTACACACAAGGATGACATATTAGATTATTGTCCTGGTACCTGCAGAGATAGGGTTAATTTTCACAAGGAGCTGGGATGATGGCTGACAAACTAGCCAAATGGGTATTGGATACCACATGCTGGTCAGTCACAGGATATAGCTGGGGGAGCTGGCCAGGGGAGGGGGGCAGGAATTGTCACTCAGGAGCGGGCTGGGCTTTGGGTTCCAGTTGGTAAGCAGAGGTACATGCTTTGTATATTCCTCTATCAGTATTTTTGTTGTTCTTTTCCTCTTTTCTTTGCTGTTTCGTTAAACTGGCTTTATCTCAAGCCACGAGTTTTGCCTTTTTCTTCAGATTCTCCCTCCCTCCCACAGGGCGGTCTTGGGGGGGAGCAAGCAAACAACCACCTGGTTTGTTGTTGTTGGCTGGGGTTAATTCACCACAATCTTCTAACCCATCTCTTCTCATTCAAGTGTTCTGATTTGGTGGATTTTAACTAATTCTTTGTACTAATCCATATTGTTAGGACATTAAAGTGTGTTTGACACTATATATATCATAGACACTCAGAGATACTTTTAGCATAATGCATTTTAACATTTCTAGATACCAGAATTTCCTTTGTCACAGGAAATAACGGCTACCTTATAAAATACTCTGGAGTAGATAGAACCCACACCCTTCAATGGAGAGAAAAGCATGTGTTTAAAGCCTCTTTCCTATGGCTAGATGAAGACACTAATTGACCCGTAAACCTTTTGTTTTGTAGAACCCCTGGCTATCTCCATAAACTACCGTGCAGATCAGTCCAAACTAGGTTGTGACAACTGACCAGTCAACATATGCACACTGTGTACAAGTGTACAAGGGCTGAGCTACCCATGGAAGTCTCTCTCCTTTAATCATACCACTAAATAAAGTTCTTCAAGACTTGTGGAAAGAATTGTTCTTAAGATTTTACCCCATGACAAATTTTTTTGAACCTAATCAACATATATAAGAGTAACTGAAAGAAGAGGCAAGAAATAGGAAGAGAAGTCTATGATTTCTACCTGCCTCACCACTCTGCATGTCACAGTATTTGAATAATAAAGGCAATAAATAGGTAAACAAATTCCAGCAGAATACAGAGCTGCATATAAAACCTCTGGGTTATGCTCCAGGGAGCCTTTATTGTGGCCCTTCAGTACTTAAAGGGGGCTTACAAGAAAGAGGGGGACAGACTTTTTAGCGTGGACAAGGGGTAACAGTTTTAAACTAAAAGAGGGTAGACTAGGTTTAAGGAAGAAATTTTTTACAATGGGGGTGGTGAAACATTGGCACAGGTTGCCCAAAGAGGTGGTAGATGCCCCATACCTGGAAACATTCAAGGCCAGGTTGGATGGGAATCTGAGCAACCTGAGCTAGCTGAAGATGTCTCTGCTTATTGCAGGGGATGTTGGACCAGATGACCTTTAAAGGCCCTTCCAACACAAACTATTCTATGATCCTGTGATACTATGATTCTACAAACAAAGCCCTCATTCTTTCAAAAGGGGCACTTCACCTGCATTTTATGAACATTTGAGAGAAATTCAAATTGGGAAACTGAAAACTAGACAACTCAACATCTATTAATAATGCTACAGGACTATTTATATCTAACCTGAATGCTGTAGTTCTGCAGCATTTTGTTTGAATTCAACTTAATGCACTTAACATGATTCTGTGAATTTCTAATGCACACGTATAGATATAGATACAAATGGATTCGAGTATTAAATGATACTGCCCATATAAAATGAAATTTGTTCTTTAAGCCTGGTAGGAATTCGTAGGAGTTGTAGCCCTGAAAAAGACTACACAAGAGTTAGATTGTATAGTCATTATTCCCAGAAGAAGATATTTTTATTGAATTTTGCTATCAGAGCTACTATTTTGCTATAGATTAGTTTATGAATATTTATGTGTTTATGGGCTGACGAAACTTAGAAGTTATACACTTCATTAAGTTACAGGGCAAGATTCTCACAGGATGAAATAATGCAGGTACATTAGTTTGCATCCATTTAGCTCAATTAGGTATCCGAGTCCCTGGCATCTAACTTCAGACCAGGGACTTAAAATGCTGCTATTCAAACACCTTCAGACACTAAGCTAATTTCTGTCACTCCAGCAAACCTTGCAGACTTAAGTGTAACTATTAGCTGTCTTTAAAATTAGCAATGAACCAAAAGTCATAAAATTAAATTTCAGAGTTTTGAAATTTTTCAGCTAAAATCTGCTTCATAATTTCTCTTTTCTAAGACACAATTTTCTACCTTTCGTGTGGATCCTGCTGGACTCTCGATTTGCTTTCAGAAGACTCTAGTTAAGTTATGACCTTCAACACTTCTTCTCATTTGACTGGATTTTAGAAAGAGTATTTCAGTAGTGAAATGGAGGTATTTTTTTCCCAGATGGCTTAGAAACTAGGTCTTGGGACTACTGATGATAAGATGTGAGATGATTTCTTAGCATGAGCTGTCTAAAGCCCCTCTATGATTTGAAATGCTGAAAGAGAAAGTCAAACTCACGGAGTCAAATATTCAGTCAGGATTCTTGTGAAGCCTGCAAAACCATGAAAAGATAACAACTCCAAGAATATTGTGACATCCTTTGCACCATGAAAACAATAAAAGTTTTTCTTTTATGAGCTAGAACAATGCTGAAATATTTCAAGTTGTTTTAACAGATTTTTGCATTTACCTTTCAGGAAACCGCGGTCAAAATTACCATAAAAATATGTGAAGGTTTGCCACTGGGTACAATATGATTTGTACCTATTTGTGCAAACTACAGTGTATAATATTAGATAAGGCTAAAACTAGACCTAAATGAGAAATATTTTTTCCCTAAAACTGACATTTCAACAAGCCATCCCCTTCTGATTCAGGATAAAACCAGAACCCTGAGAAGACTTTTGTGAAAAGTCAAGAGGTGGAGAAGACATTCTCACTTAGCCCACAGATTGGACCAATAATGTCTGAATCAAGAAAATACACAGCAAGGTTTCCACATCCTAGGTGGTTCTTTTTTAGGTTGTTGGCCACTCTAAGAACGTGGCCCAGTCAAAATCTTTTGCAAGGTGAACGGAGCATTTGCAAAGACTTTTGAGGCCATCATATTTAAGAGGAAGGTCATGGAGAGAAGTCCGACTTAAAAAGCCATTCAAAGTAACTCATCATCATTTGCAAAGGGAATCTGTCAGGATTAGCTTTTGTGAGCACCCTTCACCACACCTAGCATGCTTTTACCTGATGGAAAAATGGATATTTGCTAAAAGAAAAATAGCTGTCAAAAATTACTACCAGCTCCAGCTGAGAGAGCTCTCTGGGATACACAGACGTTTGTTTAGAGTGAGAAAATCATCTAAAACGTATCACTAGAGCTGCATACCTTGTGATATTGTGTGATAAAACACTTTACAAGCTATTTTGCAAGTTGAAGCAATGTCTTTTTATTATTAGATAATGTAAAAATTTGTGATGCCAACTGAAGAGTGTCTGCAGCCTGAGAAAGAAACAAAACAATTTCTACACCATTCATAGCCAGCACTGCCACTCTGAGTGTGCATATGAATGGCCAAGACAGAGCTTCACGTGTTCAGAGACATGATATTTTAATGAAGTTTTTGACCCTCCAGGACATGAGCCTTCCAGGTGTCTCTCTAATGACAATGCAGACAAAAATCAGACTTCCTGAAAGATTTTGTATTTCATTGCTCCTGTGTTTCATGAAGCTAATCCCAAGCCTGACCTCAGATATGGCTGCAAATCTGTCCACAGCAGGTACTGTACTGAAGGCTACTGAACCAGTGCCACGGTTGCAGCTGGCATTTGGCGGGTATTAAATGACAGATGGTCACGATTTCAACCAGCTACATAGAGCACTTTGAAAGAAAGACATATGTCAGTATACCGTGCTTTGAATCCTGTTAAACACAAAAGACTCTGGGGTTCAGATACCTTCCCTAGGATATGCATTTAAATCAAACCTTTAACAAACAAGAATTGTGAAAACACAAAAAGCTCAGCAGGTCAAAAAATTAAATTGCATCTCAGATCAAAGCAATGCAGCAAGCCAAACATCTATGATTATAAAACAGAAGGGATTAGACCAGACTTCTTAGAGCAGAAGACTTTGAAGGAAAAGGTAATATAAGGAAGTGACAAACAAATAACCTTTATGTAATTTCTAACATGTCTCTAAAGCAATTTTAACCATTTCATTTCTCGACCAACTATATTCCCTACCGCTTGTTTTCCCAGAAAATCCTTACATACTGTCTTCACATTTAAATAAAGCATTGGGAGAAAAACTCTCTATTTCTAAACGTAGAATCCTCTGCCCACATACTGAAAAATCTGCACCAAAAAAGGTGGGCAGAGGACCAGGCGTTTTCTGGAGCCATGGGGCTTGGACAACTGGTCCTATAGAGACCCTAACAACAGAAAAAAATACCAAAGACCATTTTTTGCTTGCTTTCTGAATTTAAAAACCATGCCACGGTCTGTCTGTTCTGTAAGCTTATGTAGTTATTGATTGGAAAGGTTTTTTTCAGACTGATGTTTGCATGCTGCAACATGACTTCCGGAGTGATGCTCTGGGCTCCAACATAAAAAATCACAGAATAGATTCAGGGTGGGCAACAATGTTCTGTACAACTTAAAAATAGTTATCGTCACATAGAGGGATGAGTGTAGGTGTGGTAGACTACATGGTTTTTTCTTGATGCTTATTTGCAATGACCTATAAAACTGCTGATGCATGGGGTTTCCTACTGAAGGACAACAGTGTCATATTTATAACTTAACAGGAATATTGTGCTATATGTTACATAATCTAGAGGGTATTATTGTGTATAAATAGCAAACCTCAATTCTTTATTAGCACACTAGCATGATGCAAAGGGCTCATACCCGAAACAATATCACAGCTCTAGGAAAGCGTTCAAATATGGGAAGAAGAAGGTGAAAGAATCAGGTTAGTATTTCATTACAGTGTGAAATTAGACCCCCAAACTGTAAGCTTGCAATCAATTGCATGAGTAACTTCACTTCTAAAACTAGTCCCAAGAATATCAGTAAAACCAGTGTACATATTTCTACCCATGAGGTACAAAAGCATTTCCAGGCCCAAGGCTATATTAGTTACAGTGTTGAAATGAAATACAGGTCACAAGAAGTGGAAGCATTTCTGCCAGCATTGGCATCATGGGGATTCCCCCCTACACCGACTGATTATTTTACTTCTGGGATTCACTCTCTTCCCCCAACAAGAGGCCAGACTTAACTCTACTGAAGATGCAGAATCTAGAGAAGATTTTAAGAAGCTCAAAGAAGATAATTTTCAATTCTGCTTCATTATTCAAGCTCAAGGAGCACTAAAACAGTTCCCTACCTGCCCCACGTGACTGCAGGAGCCCATGAGGCAGATGGATAGGAAGTGACACTTTGTTTGTATAGATCACAACCACCTAAATTCTATTTATTTGCCTACAGTATTTTTCCTCTATTTCTGTTAGTTATACACAGGTTGTTGATTTGCCAAGAAAATCACTTTGATACATGTCCATTTCTATCTGCACAGTCTCTAACCCAATGACTGAGGCTAAAAGGGAAGTGCATTATGTGCTTTTGTCAGCAGCCTTGGCATGGTGTGATGCTGGTATTTACCAGTGTTCTCTATAGTCTTCAGCAATTACTTTTGCTATGCTTCAAGTGTGCTGCTATGGCCAAGAGCAAGCAGTTTCAAAGAAAAAAGAAAAGCTCCTAACACAACCAGCAGAGATACCCTTGGACAACTTACCTGCAACAATCTTCTCTCTTTAGTTTATTTGAATTTGGCAAAAATGTTTCCTCTACAATTACTTTGTTTTCCCCTTTTTCCACTTTCCTTTTCCCCCCTATGGTCACTTCCTTGAGAATGTCTTCAGGTACTCCTAATTAGCATGCTGCAATTCGTAGCCTTACAAATTGGCTCTGTATCAGTACTCTGAGCTCTTCCCCAAATGAATTTTGTCTTGGCCTGAACAAGAGTGGCTGTGGCACTGTTTCTGCATGCAGCTGTGAAAATCCAGCCTACTGCAATTTCTGCGGTTCATGGTCTTCTTGGAAGCAAGGTATTCCTCGCTCCACTATGTCAGTTTGCCTTCAAGATTGCCACAGAACAACATTTTGTGTACACAGTACAAGTCCTTTCCTTTTACTGGTCAGACTACAGTCTTTACAGTGGCAACAGCTTTACTTATTGCTGTAGACACTCATTCCTTCAAACGCAGAGGTCTCAGGCTTAATAACCTCTTTGAACCTTTTCAGTGTTACTTCAGTCCAAAGCCTCACTGAAGATGCCCCTGTTGGACCAATTCTTCCACAAAGCTTCCTTGCAGCTTCTCCCGCTAGCATCAGATTCTAGAGACTCCCTCTGAGGTGTACAAACACTAGCAAAAGGCTTCACGGACATTATTGGATGAAACTACTCACAGACACCACTTGTATCTGTTTCCTGCTGTTTTGAGTGTGAGCACTGTGCCCAGAAGGTGCAGGTCATACCTCTCTGGTCAGCGGATCTTCCTTCAAATATGCCTGAGATACTCACATGTGTGGAGTAGTGCCCATCCAGGGAAACATATGAGATTTAATCTAGCCTTTGTTCTCGAGCTTGATATAATGATTTTTTTTTCAGGACACTGAGCGGTATGGCATCTGTCAAAAATCTTTTATGCGTGGTGCTTGGCAACATAATGTGTTGTACTTTTAGCTTACTTGGTGTGGCAATTTCATTACACCCTTTGCTATAAATTGGCATGATCAGTGTCACACCGGGAAAGACTACATGATAACTGTGGAAGGATTGCAGGGTATTTTGCCTCTAGTTTTCAGCTGAATTTACCTTTATGCTCTCAGACTGAGAGTTAACAAGTGAAAACAAAAGGCTTGTGAATCACCTTTGTTAGAATTATTTATGTAGAAAATCTTGCAAACTTTGGGTTAGAAAGATGCAGAGTTGCATCATGCAGTGAGCTTATATTGCCAAAGCAACAAACCCAGGTGAGCAAATGAAATTAAGCCATTTAGTGACTTTGGCAAATGGAAAATTATTCATTTATTTTATATTTTAATTGATATAGGCTGTTGACATACTTTAATGTGAAATTTCATTTTCTGTACATTAATTCACAAATTTATAAGCAAATATATGCTGAAGAATCTATTTCTTTTTATTTGATTTCAAAGCCTCATCTGAAACTCTTTAAAGACACGTACTAAAACAATTACAACTGAAAACGTAAATGTCAGCATGAATTGCCATAGCTAAAGGTGCTCAAACACTGACCATGTCGAAGAACATGCAGGTAAAATAATGCAGGTCAGCTAAGACACAATGATGGATTGCTGAGTTTACGAATACTATGCTCTTTTTTGCAAACTACCCTGAAAGTTATTTTTAGAATACAAAGGGAAATATTGTTCAGTTGAGGAAAGGGTAAATATTTAAGAGCCATATTAAAGGTTTTGAAGAAAATATTGTTCTTCTTCATGCCTCAGGGAGTTTTGCAGTTATTTTGCTATGAATAAAGGTCCCCAAGTGTGATCAAGATGATAGGAAATGACCACAGTGCTTTCTGCCAGCTCACAATAAGCTACCAAATTAAATATGAAGTTTAACTAAAAAGGTCATAATTCCCAGGTTAATTTCATATAAGAAATGACAACAAGCTATCCAATGACTCCAACCTCTAACGTGACACTATGCAAAAGGAAGCGAGTCAAAAAGATATTTAATTTTAGGGTATAATAAGGACTCATAATCAGTAACAGCCTTGAAAAAAATTGAAGAAACAGCTATTCATGTCTTAATTTCAGCCCTAGCTAGTTTATTTTATCTGTGCTACTTTCCCACTTTCATTTGGTAAATTTCCTTATGTCTTTCTCTTCTAATATTATCCTTCATTATTTTGGATGCCTTCTTCCAACAGAAAATAGGAGACAGCTTCAAGATAAGCACCATAACTGACACGAAATATGAGATAAATTTCTATATGTAGATATGGATACAAAACACCCATCAAACATAGGTTTCCCCCTCTTCCTCTGTCCCCTACATGTCTATTATCTTTTAGGTCTGCAATGCTTCTCTTTACTGGTTTTACGTCTCTACACACAGCAGTGCTTGACAAGAAAGATCCAGTGAAGTTAAGAACTGTTCCACATCTACTAGAAAAATAAGACAGGTTTCAATTTAATAAAAATATGAGAATAAAACCTACTTATTTTGGCCTTTCCCATTTCACTGTACATTGCTGAAGTACCTAAAGTACTACCTATTTACACTTGAAATTGGTGATGCTGAACTATCAAGGCAAAGCTTTACTGAGGGGTGATTAACCTCATCTCCCACTTTGCACTCCAGACAGAAAAAGAAAAAAATTTGGATTACTTACAAGCAAGTATTTGGGAGTTCTGTGAACAAAACGTTCCCTCAGTGCTATCAAAAGTATAATATTTATTTCAAACTATGCTGTTTCAAATAACAATCACACTTTTTTTCACACTTCAAAATTGTAGACATAAGCGACAGATCACTGACAAAGGGAGAAGCTGTGTGCATAGCAGCTGGGTAAGAAATATCACAGCTGGAGGAAAAGGAATAAAAAGAAGACAATGAAAATTCAGAATTTTTCTTTCCTATTCTATCTGTTCTGATGGACAGTGTGCTTTACAGTTATGACTATTGTAGGCCTAAAATAATTACAAATTCATATTTTACTGTCTGCCTCAGATGTCTGTGTATACTATTAACAGAAATTAAGATAAATGGGGTGTCCGTGATTTGCCAGACTGGAATCAGCATGCTAAAGTACAGAACAATGTGCAGAACATGCAGAGAAAGTTGATAAAGGAGGAGGTGGTTTATAATCTTTTTTCTTTTTAGTTCTTGCTCTATCAGCACAAACAAGATAGAAGACATTGTCCTAAAGCCTTTAGATTTCTAAATTTGAGTGTTATTGTTTGAAACTTTCTAACAGGACTTTTTAAGAGGGGAACACTAAATTGTCTGAAGGTATTTCAGTGCCACTACTGATTAATAAAGAAAAGGATAACAGGGCAAAGAGCAGGAGAATCCTTTTCTAAGGTGCGATTTACAAATCTTACAGCTGTGACATTTAGTCATCAACTTGTTTTGCACAGGTGATACAGGAACAGGAAGAACAGCAGTCCTTCCATCCTCACATTGGAACAGAGGGTTCTGCAAACAGCTTACCTCCTTAGCCCACTACCGCTCAGCAATTTCCTTTCTGTTATATTTTACCAACATGCAGCTGACTTCTGAAACTTGCAGGGCTGTCAGCCTTGCATGAGGCTTTCTGTAGCAGGAAGTTGAAGGCTTCTCTGCTTCCGCCCATGAAATTATGGAGAAAATTATGGCATATATGCCCAACAGGTGTTCAAATGGTGAAACCTCTTGCCAAGACGTGCTGCATGTGCACTATGCAGTCACTCTGTGCATAAGTTCATCACCAAGAAACTGTTGTCTATCACAAAAGTACATTTCAAATATTCCACACTGGAAAGAAGTGAATAAGTTATTAGTTTGTATGACATTGATTTTGGGTTGCCTTTAGCCCCCACACCTCAATATCAACTTCATGCATCCCTTAAGTTCCACTAATAGCTTAAAGTATGCATCTTTGGTCTTCCTTCACACTCTTCCAGAAGAAACTGAATGTGAAGGATCACTATTCACTGTGACCTGGCAGAGATGTGTAATTGTGTATAATATGTGCATATGTATATATATGTATAATTGTGTATAGTATGCATCTCAGCTGAAGAATTGTGTTACGTGAATTAGTGTCTCCTTTTTATCTTCATATATTTTTCTGACCTCAAACAGGTTTAAGTGAAAGGACTTCCCATTCATCACAACACACAATGTCATAAGCGAAAACTTAAAATGCTACACACTCTATGTAAATCTAATATAATACTTTGCTGTTTACAGTGTTGCACTGAGTCACAGTAGCTAGTTGACAGCACACCAAATGCATTCTTGATGGCATTTGTAAAGAATAAATCACAAAATTTCAAACAAATCAAACAAGTATTACTGTTGGGAAGTGACATACAGATAATCACTGCCAACTACTCAGCTTTCTAGTAGCGTATAGTATTCTCTATGTTTCTGTGAAGGAGACAATTCTATTCACAATGAGTAATAAATTCTTTACTTGTTGCAAGTTAAAAAAAAAACACCAAATGTACTTGGAATCATAGAATTCTCTAGGTTGGAAGGGACCTTTAATATCATCTAGTCCAACCATCAACCTAACTCTGACAAAAAAACCCACCCATGTCTCCAAGCTCTATGTCAACCCGTCCTTTAAATACTTCCAGGGATAGTGCCTCAACCACTTCCCTGGGTAGCCCATTCCAATGCTTAATAACCCTTTCATTGTAAAAATTCTTCCTATCCAATCTGAATCTCCCCTGGTGCAATCTGGGGCCGTTTCCTCTTTTCCTATTGCCTGTGACTTGAGAGAAGAGACCAACCTCTGCCTCTCTACACCCTCCTTTCAGGTAGTTGTAGAGTGATAAGGTCTCCTCTCAGCCTCCTTTTCTCTAGGCTGAACAACCTCAGCTTCTCCTCATAAGGCTTATTCTCCAGACTGCTCACCAGCTTCATTGCCCTTCTCTTGACCTGCTCCAGCACCTCAATGTCATTTTTGTGATAAAAGAAATGACTTAAATAAGTTGTTTTACCTTCCTTTCAGAGAATCTTTGCTCTTACTCTATCTTCCACTTTTGGGGAGAAATATGTAGATGGAGGAAGTCTTCTCTAAGGCTCTATTTTAGGTTTTTCTTTCTGTCTTCCCTTATTCTGCCTAGCAGGCAAGCATAGTCTATACAACTGAATTCAACAATCAGTGAGTCACAGAACTTTAGCTTGTCCAAAATCAAATCTATACTTGCCTCTGTATAGTCTCATCATCATTATATGCTAAATGTGAGCAAAGGAAAGTGCTCAGCTTCTGCCTGTTTTCTGTGCTATTAGAAACGATGTCAGCACTAAGTTTTTTACCCAGAAAGTCTGCCTGAGTTTCAGCTCTTTTAGATCCTCCCAAAAAGACTGTGCCTGCCTACTTTTTGCACATTGTTCCTGCATAACATTGACCATACAATGATGTATTGGCTATTACCATTGCACATTAAATTTGATCAATTAGAATCTCGTAAATTATAAAGACCTTCCCTTTGGTCTTGAAAAAAATTCATGTGGATGTCCCTTCACTTATAACAATTTAATGCATTGCTGAAGATGTGGTTTTCCTAGCCCTTCACTAACAGCCCACCTTTCCTTATTTACACCCAATAACAGAATCCTCTTCTTAAATGCACAATGTTCACAAACATGCTCACACCCTGTGTCAGTTCAAGACTTGTCACCCCTGTGATGCTTATCCTGATTTTTTTAGGTTTCCAGTTTTGGCCAGCATAGGAACCAAGCTGTCTGTTCTTACAGTTAGAGCTCACATATGGTGGGAAATATCTCTTGTCATTAGAATTCCATCCTTGCATTAAAAAACTTTCCCAATGGGAATTCCTACAAGCAGTTTTTGGGTTTGAGAAGTTGGACTCTTTTGAAAAGGTTCTTGGAAGTTCTGCCCCAACCATCAAGTCTCTTGCTTAAGGAGAAGTTATTCCATGTTGGTAAAGTACTGTCAAATGGGATTTGAGTCTCTGGCATAAGTTCCTGCTCAAAAGCAATACAGATCCCCAGATAGAATACACATATACCTACATACTGCAATGTGACTGATAGCCTGTTTGCTAATATTTTCACATATGGATGCAATCCATACTTAACAAGACACATGAGGATATTTTATTTCTGTTGAAGTTCAAAGTCCCTTGAATACAAGACCAAAAGAAAGTGAAATTAGAAGAAGAAAAAAATACACAGAAAAGGAGCAAAGAGGAGATGTGTTTTGGGATGCAGCGAGTGTGCAGGTTTTTCCTGACCTTTGATTTCCAAGAAGAGGAATTCAGGAAGTGAGGTGACTTTCTGTGAATAGATCAAACACCCTGGAGACATAGAGGCCAAGAGGAAAAGCTTATAGCCTCCTTCCTTATAAATGATTCAGCATATGACCAAGTAATGGAGAAGAATTTTAGCAGAGAGAGAGGGTTTACTATGCAGTAGATAAAAAAAGAGGCCACTATTTAATTTGCTTGTAAGTTGGCAGGGACATATCTGAACACAGTTTGTCTTTTAAGAGAGTTTAGTTTGTGAACTATAGTACTGTGTATCCAGAAATTGCTGCATCCTGTGGCAAGCAGACATGCTTATTGCACAGAGGAATTTGTGTGTATGAATAGCTCCTGAATTTCTGAAAACATTAGGAGCAAGAACAAGCTACTGTTGACAACCTGGAGATCAGGCTGGCCATAGACAAAACCAAATTTGTACACTGGCAAGATTATAACACAGAAAACTTGATCCTGCTCATTCCTTAATCAAATGATGATAAACACAATCACTCCCTCTTCCTCCAGCCATACCAGGCCAGTAAACAGTTTACTGTATACATACAGCAGCTGTCCTTTTTTTTTTTTTGCCATTACTTCCTTTCTCTTTAAAGTTGTTTTTTTTTCTTTTTAATCAGAGGAAAACCTGCCATAATGATTAATTGCAGAAGGAACATGCATTAAATTGGTCAATATCAAAGTAATTTGTCTCAGGCACAATATACAGTGTATTAGTCACAGATTGAGGTAAACTTTCTTTATGGGGTCGATATGGACATGAATTAAAAGCATCTTTAATTTGTCTCCACAAAAATTCTGCAAAGCTTTACATGTTTCTGGAATTTGAATTATTGCCACAAATGGTTTCACGGAAAAGTGTCAGAATATATTTTTTTTTACTACTGCAAGAATTGTTTTTCACCTTATTTGTGTGTAATATGTAAATGGCATTGCATTTAAATTAGTAATGTTACATCAATATTTCCAATAAGGCGTAAATGGATCCAAATGATTCATAAAACCAGTACTTGTCTCAATACTTTTAGAAATTATTCCTTGAACCTGAAATTCTCATCCAGTTTTCTTATCAAATCAGTTACACATTAAATGTCCCAAATTTCAAAGCTGCTGGGTACTGGTATTTCTATTTCAATTACTGCTGTTGGATAAGACAACCTCACTAAAAATCTATGAAGCAGCTAAATAGTTCAACTGAGAATCCCCTCAAGAGCAGGGCAGGGTTTACTTGTAATTCATTTACCATTTCTCAAAAACTACAGAGTATGCATGCTGCAAATTAAAGAAAGTGACAGATATGAATGTGTCATTTTCTTATCTAAAGTGATTGTTTTAATATGAAAGTTGGTATAAAGTTAAATTAGTCTGATCATACAGCAGATGGGAACATTTTCTTCATGCTTTTCTAAACGTTTGAGAGATAAATGTATTATTCCACTTAGTTTTGTAGCACTCGGCTGGTAATTACACCTCTAATATTTTAAATGAGTGTGACCTCATAAATATGTTTGTAGCATCTTGCATAGATTGATGTTAATTGAATGTTTTTGGTACCTTATTAAATAGCATTTGTACTAAGATTAGGAAAGAGAAAGAGGCCTCCCATTTACTTATCTGAATTTGCTTTCACAACTGAATCTTAATTTTTCTCTCCTCCCCCCTCTTTATTTCTCTTTCAAGAGGAATGCAGGATTTTTCTCCATAGTGAAGATCTAAAAGGCAGCAAGCTGAAGAAGGGTGCTTGAAGTATGATATAATTGTAAAGTGTTTCATTTAGCATCTACTCAAGTTTCCAGCTGTGAAAATGGAAGATTCTTATATGCCAGTATTAACAGCAGTATCATAAGTTTAGATAGGATTTCTAACTTCTGAAAAATTGTTGTTCAAAAATTTGCTAGCCAGCACTCACAAAATAATGATATTTACTTTAATTGGACTTTCCATTAGACTTTTATTTTTTAAAACTTTTGAAGTATATTGTGCACACTTACAGCTTCTTTCTGCCTTAAAGAAGGCTCTAGGGTATTGTTTTGGTTTTAATGAAAATTGAGATTCTCTCATAATAAGAAGAGCCTGGGAGCAGACCTTTCAGAAAAGCCAACAAACATGACAACCAGTCATAAGACATGAGGAAGTTCTTTCAATATAGCAACAACAGAGGAGACGTAATTTTCCTACACTGTGTAGTAAAGAAGGCACACATAGCCTAGGAACGATTTAAACAAACAATGATTTATTTTTTTTATTATGAATATAAGCAATTTCAACAGCTTTCCTAACTGTCACACCTTAACATGACTACATGTTTGGACAAAATGACCACATTTAGCAGAATGATAAGAGTACCATTAAACTGCCAGGTCTGTAATCTAAATGCATATCTGAAGTTGGACAATTTTACATCCAGAACTATTCTTTTTCATTCTTGAAGACAAGTCACTGTCATCCCAAAGCACATTACCATTTTTAAGAATGAATGTAATTTGATTTTATTCCATGATTGTCAATGTGTTATGTTTATCCCCCACATATCCACCACAGCCTTCCTGATGCAACTGCACCTACGCAGTGACAAACTCTTTGGATTGCAAAGAGATGACTGGAGGGGATATAACAGAGGTCTCTCAAATCTGTGATGAGTATGGAGAAGGGGAAGTGGGACTGATAATTCACTCCTTCCCCCAGAGCTGTGGGATATAAGCAAAGCCAGAAAATATTGAAGTTCAAAACAAACAGCAGCTGTTCTTCTTCTCTGTAGGTGGTTGACTGGTGGATAATGAATAAACAGAAACCACACCAGGCTCAGGAAGTTCTTTAACACAAAATAGCTGGAAATTAGGAAGTATTAGGAGAGGACATATGCTAGCCCTGTTCTGACACTCTTCCCAAGGCACATCCTGAAAGCTTCTGCCAGAGACAGGACACTGAGCCACAAGGTTCTTTATTCAGACACCTTCTAGGATCAAAACAAGCTCTCAGAGAAGAATGAACTGTATGTTTTCTCATTTAGATCCAAACCCCCAAACTGTTCCATAAAACAAGAAGCCCTGCATAGAAATAGATCCATAACCACCTTACTGAGAAGGGTTAGGCCCTTTGCCACTTTCTGCAGTATCTTTGGCTACAAAACCCAAGTTCAACTTTGTCTCCAAATGTGGATAATGAGAACATTTATCCCATGTAACTCTAAGCACTGATAATACAGACCGGAGCTCTGGTGCCAGGCTAGGACAGAAGTCCTGGTACTTTGGATGCAGAACCAGCTCTCCCTGGAGGCCAACCTTGCCCTGCACTGTCTGGGCAGAGCTGAGCTTGGTCCTGACTCCACACCACAGTTCAAGATGATAGTTACAGTCAACCAGCATAACGCTTAAGTAAACAGATTTAAATGTTCTTGCTAGAACAGCAGAGCAACACAGGATGGCTGCCAGGGAGACAGGAAGCTCATCTCAAATAGAAGAATTTGCCAAAAGACAGTGAACTTATCTGGACAAGCAGGAAATACACTAAAGTTGCACACACCATATTCTTCTTGAGGATATCTGTGCAGTAACTCCAACCTAGTGTGAAATCAACTACTCACTGGTGATTTCTCTGTGCATCAGTTGGAATGGAATCAACTACTTTTTATAGAAAAGCTTTCAACCACCAATTTTTAAATACCCCATGGAAAAAAAAAGATATTCCCAGTAAATGAAAATATTTGGATTTTTCTTTAAATTGACATATTTAATGTGATATTTACAAACAAAAAAAAATTGGTTTTCAAATGAAAACAGAAAAATTACTTTGTTCTACCTTTTTTCTTTGCTTGTTATTGTCAAAGTGAGTTTGTCAAGCATTAAGGTAGAAAAGTCCAATTTGTCTGCTTGGACTAAAGGTTTCATTAGAAGGTTTTTCACTAGTTTTATGTGTTTCATTCTTCTAGTTTTCACATTATTCCTACTGGAATGCAGTGGCTGAAATTGTCCATGAATTGATGTCTAGGTTTTGATACCTATTCATGGAGAAAGCTGCAGAGCTCAGTTCACTATGATTTACAACCATCTAGCTGATGGCTAAAATGTACCAATGCCAAACAACTTGATTTCAGTTTGTACTCTAGAAGACAGTAATTTAAAATCTTTTTTTTTTTAAAGCCAGGTAACAAAAATGCATGTGTGTGTCAGTATACAGTAATCTATTAAAAAAAAAAAAAAAGTCCATGCTGGTTAATAAGATTTTTTTTCCACTATCTGGAAAAGGGAATATATTTTCAACTAGTAATCATGCTATGTGAATTTTAATCCTTTATAGGTAAAATTTATATCCACTTCTGAATATTATTAACCTCTTGCAAAGGCAAGCTATCAGGCTCTAGAGAGCACCAGAATTAAAGTTACCTGCACAGCAGCTTCATTGCATAGGCAATATAATTCTGCTTTTCATTCAAACACATATTTTCTCTGTCTGTTTTAGTCAAGGTACTGGCTGGAACGTGTTCAGAGGAAATTACATCTGTGTAGAGGAACATAACTGTCAGTTTCCCTCTTGATGTGGACATTGAAAGCTGCGAGACAATGCAATAAAGCACCATTATTTCTAAAATAGGCAGCTGTTTCTATATGTAAACAGGCAAATTAGTGAAACTGCCTTCATGTACATATGCAGTGGGAACCTATTCTAGAAAATGCCTATTTTCTCCAGAACCTGCAGAGGCAAGGATGAGTATAGATTTAATTATGTGACTCTAATGTAAAAGAGTGTAAGGTTTCATTCGTGTGACAGGGCCAACCTAGACAAACAATAAGGTGACCTCTTTTTTTTTTTTTTGTATGACCCCTAACACCTACAACAGGTAGTTCAAGCTGCTTTCCCTGAGGGTACCATTACAATAGGATATTCCATGTAATGTGTTTTCACAGTCTTTAATATAAAGTTATTATTCTGGCAAAAATTAAGCCAATTCAAAATTAATCTCACGTCACTGAGCAACATCAAGTGGGAGAAAATCAAGATTATTTTCTTATTGAGTTACAGCATGCAGAATTACAAACATGCACTCCAATAATTCCATCACCCCTTCGCTGCCCTAAATTTTCTGTCATACAGAAAATGATACTTAGTACTAGGGTATTAACATTAGGAGAAGCAACACAAATTAACCTTGTTGATGTGAACCTTGTTGAATTTGCTATGTTCAGTAAATGAGAACATGATAGACATGAATTTCCCATGACTACCTATTTCAAAAGTGAGTTACTTTGAGTAAATTGAAGCAGTTCATTTAAGAATGAGATTACTGAAAGTTTGCGTCACCAAAAATGTCACTGACATGTGACTCAAAGTATTCTCCAGTTGTCTTGCATTAGGAAAACCTCCCAAATCTAGCTTATGATTTGCACAAACATTTAATAATTTTTCAGTTATCTTTCCATCTCCTCTTATGTCCAATTCAAGTAAGCTAAACAGGAAATAATTTCTTGTCCACACAACTTGTAGGAGGGGAATGAATTAAGACTGATAGCTATATAATTACTGCTTAAGAGAAGGTATTTTCTTGGACAAATACTATGGCATTATACATTTTCCCTTGGATTAGCTTCTATAGTTTTACCTATGTACATGTATTGTAATTGAACGCGTAAGTATCTGTTAATGAACTTTAGAAAACAAACATTTGCAGCTGGAATGGAAATAGCATATTTGTAGTCCCTTTTCCTGAAAGCAGAGCTGAAAACGTAACCCATCCACAAAATGGTTTTCCCTGGTTGTAAATTTTCTCTTCAGCAAGGACTATTACTAGTCATAAGCATTCAGAACAAGGTGCTATGTACAAAGAGAATAAAGCTGTAGATGAAATGTAAATCACTTCCTTCTAGAAGTCACAGAACACGTTCCAGAAAACCCAAGGCAAGAAACCTATGATAAAAGCGTTGCTGGGGTCCCAATGCAGCACAGCACTAACATATATAATCATCTTTTCCCTACTTTGTCTCCTCCCCAAATGGGAACAATCACGTGTTTACGAGTAAAACAAAGGTGCAAACGCTGTACTGAATCAAGGGCTTATAGGAGCAACTCACAGTAAAGAAAACCAGATAGCTTTCATAACACAGAATATGGAACATCCAACCTATTTCCAAAATCCTCTATTATCTCTATTATGGAATAATGAAATAATTCATTTTGTATATTGTGTTTTCAGGCTATGTTTTTTTCTCCAAGCTGAGACTGAAGCAGCACTACTTTAAATGCAACAAATACATTTTTTTCTAAATATATCTGAATTTTGAAGCACTTTCAGAGCAGACCTGCACTCAGGACACCTCCTTAGGGGCTGAAGAACAGTGTATCAATTATAGGAATATACATCAGAAAATTTTGAGTGTCTATCAGCCACAGTCAAAACATTCTAGTGTGATCAGACCTTCAGTATTGCTGATGTTAGAAACTGCAGATACAGGCACTTAAATTCCTGCAATAAGTACCATCTGAAAAGAAAATTCCAGTCCTATGCTTTTCTTACAGACATTCTTAACTGCATTTTTTCTGTCACCAAATCCAAAATCCCCAAAGAGGTGTAGCATTTTTATTGCATTCCAGATACCATTCTTCTAGTTTGCTCACTCTGTACTTGTTCTTTTATTTCCCTTGTTTTTCTGTCTCCTCTCCTGACCAAGAGAGGAGATCTTCACCTTCAGATCCTCCCCACGTTACATAGTCCCACTTAGTTTCTGAAAAAACTCTTTAAAGTTACCCTAATAATGAGCCCTTCAGAGCTCTATACCCAGCTACATTTGCTAGCAACAAAACAGGAAAAACACAGGAGAATAGCCTGAAGGAGGTATCTTTATTTATGTACCAATTGTCTGAGGTTTTCTCTTTTGTCTTGTTTTTGTAATAAAAGTACTCCTGAACCACTGCTGTCTCCCATTCTCTTTTAATAGTGGAGGCTGATCCACAGCCCACTGGAAAGAAAAAAGCCTCACCTGATTAAAGATTATATTAAAAAAATTAATCTCGTTTCAGTGGGCTTTGGATTGATTTCAACATTTTTGAAGTTAGCAGTGTTGTGTGATTATTTAGCATTTCATACTGAAAACTGGGGTCAGCAGCAAGATGGCAGATTTTAAAGTAGTATTTAATTTAGATAAACATGAGCAAATTGCTATGGCAGTTTTTAGTTATTATTTCTTGGGACTGTTTCCCTTTACTCGTGCCATCAGGGTTATACAGGACATTAAATGCATGCTGCCTAGTAGTTTTAACTCTCTGAACAGACTTATTCTTGCAGCATCTACCCTAACTCTTACAGGGCTTTTGAAGGAAACCTAAATGGAGGTGAGTTCTCTCCCAAACAGGTACCATCCCCTCCGCTAAGCAGTAGCACACTGTCAGGGCCTTCTAGAGGTGTTTAGCAGCAGAGGAGAATCAGTATTCATGAGGACTCCTTGATTAATTTTGGGGAAAGTTTGTAAAAAAAAAAAATTGTAATCAAGGATGGTGCATGTACCTTCAATCCCAAGAAGTAAATCCACTGAAAACAAATTCAAATCAAAGTTCCCCTTCATGAATCACTACTTTCACATTTAACAACAACAAATAAATAAATTACTGAAGCATTTGTCCAGACTTTGGAATCCTAATGAGGTGACAGAGGCCAGGATACACCATCACAGATGAAACTGAAAGCTTTTGCACAGTCCTTAAACCCAAATTTATAAGGTCTAAATACTAAAAACAAGTGAAGAAAATATTCTCAAGGGCATACCTCCCTCTATTACTTAGGCCTAGAGCTTATCTGGAGGAGCATGTACATAAGGCATTAGGCCTACAAGCATTGGGCAAAAACAGAGATACAGAACATATGGTGGGGCTTGCATTATGAGCAAAGATAAAAAAAGCACTGCTAGCAGGAAGCAAATCAAAGCAATTTACCATTTTGTCCTAGAATTCAAATACTACAGGTGTTCCAAGTAAACAAAAGAAAAAAGGTGTTTTAAGGCATATTGCATATCTGAACAAGTATTGATTACAGACTGCAGGTTTTTTAGTAGGAACAGGTAGATAAGAACCCACTAACTTCAAGAGCAGGAGTTCTACTCACTGAACTAGTTGTGAGGTACATGGATTCTAATGTAAAAGCAGTGTCCCAGAGAAAGCTTACAGAGTGCCTTTCATTAAGCCTCATTAAATTGCTAGCTATATTAAGATGCCGGCTGAAGTGCACAACCATTGAGCATAATATAAATGGAACCAATAGATCAAATCTTGCTCTTTGTAATAAGGTAAATCCCATGACACTCAGTTTCTGCCAATTTATTGGAAATAGAGTATTTAAGAAAAAGCTTTTTCAAAACAAGAATATTGGGTTTGTAGTTGCATCCCAAAAAGCAAGCAGAAGAGGCATACCAAGAAAGCGCAGATCGGGTAATAAAGGGAGATTGCATATAGCCCACAGACTGGATAACTAGAGATGTTTAAAAAAAATAACACAGTACAAGAAGGACATCCTTTGCATGTTCCAGGTGCCTGGTTCCACCCGTTCTCTCTGCATCTTGAGGCAGAAGTTACATTGCTCAAAGTTTTCAAAGACTTCAGAGAGACTTAGTGCTTTTAAAATTTATGTCTTGCGATAATTACAAGCATAGAGAGAACAGTACTCTATTAGCTCCTTAAGGGTAAATCTTAAACTGCTTTATTTTTGTAAAAATAGAGCTAAAAAGGGAGCCCTGAATCAAACATTAAACCACTAAGAAAGGATTAAATCAGAATAATCAGCATATACGCTTTAAAATGGGTCTATGTACCTCTATTTTATTGGTATACATTTTAATGAACTAGAAATAAGCAAACATTTGTGCATCCATACCTTAAAAACTCTGATCACTGAGTTCTGATCCAATTTTTACAGACTTTTTACTAATAGTTGTCATCTTCATGGAAAATGGAAAAGAAGTTGCTGAGAAAACTAGTAGTAAGATCCGGCTGCAGTTTCTATAACCTCCTACCTCAGTTTCCTTTCATCCAGAAATTTTACTATCTGTTCGCAGAGGCAACAAATCCAGGAAGAAAATCGTTTGACACCATATCATCTGCATCCTCTCTTGGTTGTCCTTATGCCCCCAATGAAAGGTACTTCCAACCCTACTCAAAGGCAGAAGACCTCTCCCTACAGTTGCTTCCTAGGCAAATGGAGAAAGCTACCACAGACCACCATCTGTTACCCACCAGCCCTGAGCAATAAATCCTTCCTATTGGTCTCAGGTGTTTCTGCTGTGCTTTCTATAGGAAGCATTTAAGCTTCCATGACATACAGCTGAGTTACCCCAGAAAGTGCTAGCATAAAGACAAAGGCAGGGGCAAAGATCATCTCCCAAATCTCTTCTAACAGTGTCACTTACACAGTAGAATATGAAGGTTAAAAACAACACTGAGTGGTTTTATCAGCTGTTTCCTGCTACGCAGACAAAGCAGCCCCAGATTTCAGTACAGTCCTATTCTAGTCTGTTTAAAAATCAAAATGGTATATTAAAAGTCACAGATGGGTTACCCCTTCCTGATTAATTTTCCTAACAAGAACCACTGGTGGGAGCAAAGATCAGAAAAATGGAAACCTCATAGGAAAGCGTCTGGACTCTTACACATTTTACATATTCATGCTGGAAAACAGACTTTTCATGAAAACTTGTATAAATCACAGTAGTATCAAGCCAGCAATAACTTATATTTGTGTATTTTGTGTTGTTCAAATATTTTAAAACAGTTGCCATAGCTACTACCTATATTAGTGGGTATTTTGGTTAATTCTGAGGGAAATATGGGTACCTATCAGCAATCACAAGAACCTGTTTACAAACAACATATTGGGGTTCATCCCCTGCTTGACTGCCAGCAATTAACCCCATGAATCTCTTTAAGGTTAATAAGAAAGTTAGATTTCAACATATTACATAGGAAATTATCCCCGTGGCCCCTGTTCAGGCTAAGGAGACTTACAATGATAAATCTTCAGGCAGGCATGTGAACACACATACCATTAGCTAAAATTGCAAGAGCAGAGGACTGGAGAGTTAAATTTTAAACACTATAGTTAATCTGTTTAATTGAGAGTAAAGTTGTTTGCTACCTTAGTATAATTAAAGAAGAAGAAAGAATAAGGAAAAAGACCAATAAATATTTCAGAGCTATCATGACTTTCCTTTCCTACTGGGATTTATGAGCTAATTCCAAAGGTGGAATAAATCAGGATAGTCATACCTTCTGTCCAAAGCACCATCTTTGCCTATCTCTCTAGTGCATGGTGTCCTGGCAAAACATGAGGCTATTCATGAATTGTGTTGCTCTAGAAGTGGCTGGAATTCAAACTTAAATGTTTCCATTGTGAAATTGTAATTTTCTGAAAGGGAAAATTTAATGGTAAATTGTTGATTAAACACATTAAAAAAACCGACCCAAACCACATAAACACTCTGATGAAAGCTCACGTGACTTTTGGAGTCAGCTCATCTGCTGGACTTTCCTCCAAACCAAGTTCCTTGCAAGAGAGCCCTAGCTGTACATCTTGCTCAAGAGCTGGGGAAAGCATGGCTGAGTGAACGTAACATGTTTCTCATCTCTTTATCTAGAAAGCAAAGGTTTTCTCACAATCTTCCTGGGTCTCTCTGCATTGTGCGGCCTTTCCTATCCAGTCACATCCAGTTTCTTGTTATCTCTGCCTCAGTTTCAGCAATTCGCTCTGCAGACTTAAGCAAATATAATTGCATCCTACTGACTGTGAAGATTGTTTTTGTAATTGGTCACTCTGGTGCAACGTTTTGAATCCTTCTACAAGGTCCCCTTTATTTCATTAAACATACACCACTTGGCTTGCTTCACTTTCAGTGTCTTTGACAAGCCATCCCCTCACATTCACTACTGAAATGCTCACTCTCGCTTCCAATCAGCTTCTTGATTTATTATTTCTAATGCTTATGTACTTTCTTTCACATTTAGGGACATCTACCTATCAGCCACGAGTTGCCCTCCTCCCCACCCCATGTTTCCCCTTTATACCTGTTCCAAATTCCATGTACTGCCTCGTTATTTCTATTCCTCTATAGCCTGCTGCCATAAACATCAAGTTTAAACTTCCCTGTGCAAGTCTCTGTACTGTTTATAAAGCCTTGAGTCCAGTGACAGTCAACGGCTTGGAACAAACCTCACTGGCACTAGAGCAACACAGGAAATAGAAGAGCTCATCTTCACATTCTGCTTGTTTACTCTGTGATTTACTCTGTCTCTTCCAAATAAACAAGATTTCACAGTCCACACTGTGAACTCACCAGCTAAAGTGTGAATGAAAAGATTTGATATGTCAGTTCCAAGTGACATATCACAACTGCTACCTATTTCAACATCTTCAAATTACATTTATTTCCCTAACAAACTGAGGGAAAAAAATTGATGGCAAGCTAAGAGTTGCTAAGCAATTATGCTGTACTTTTAAGCTGAATCCATAAAATTCAATGCTGAATAGAAAACATTTGGGAGGATCAAATAACAGCAGGAGAGGCAGAATATTTAGAATAGCCAATATTCTTTCACTTGTACAAAAAGTGGATTCTTCAATGCAGGCTTCCAAAATGGCTTTTAAATGAAAAGTTTGTAATTCAAAGAAAAGATGGTGAAAAATACAGTGAAATTCTGCTTCATCTGGTTCAGAAAGACATCTAAATAACAGGACTTTCTAAGGAAAGTGCTATTCTGAGTGGGAACAGACTGGTTACTTTGAGTTGAGATGCTCTATGTATGTGACACAGGATACCAGCTAAGTTCTGGGTGGGTAATAACCTCATCCTAACTAATTACACCCCACAGAATAGTTCACTACTGTGGCTACTCTGGTGTCCTCCTAATACAGTTTCCTCCAGTGCCTCTTCACTGGACTGCGCTGAGCATCTGGGATCAGTCCACAGGTTTTTGCACCAAAACTAAGGATTTCTGTGGGTACCCTTCCTTTTTGCAGTTATTGATCTGTGTGCTAGCAGTAAGCCCTTAGAGGAAGAGATACAGCTGTCCTAGGAATTTAGAGTTAATTTGTCACCATCTAACATTGTCTTTCTTACAGCTGGAATTAGAGTTAAAAACATGGGCATAAGCATTTAGAAGTTGAACACTGGCATTCTAAGCTATAGTGCCAATAGCTATTCTCAAACTACTCTCAAAGGTGCCTTCTGGTAAGTGTTCCATTTTCTGACCTTTAAGATGAGCTTTGCAGAGACTGTTTTTATTATAAAACAGTTCTTTTTTACTTCTGTCTCTTCTTAGAGGCGTATATCTGTGAAAGAGAAATGCAAGATGCCCGTCCATGCATCAGCAAGCTAAGAAAGCCTCTTTTAGCAGTTTTAAGACAGTGTAAACATGCCTTTGTGGAATGGGTTTTTTAGGTTTTGCACACCTTTCATTCCAGAATCTGTTAAAGATTCCTCATAATATTTTAAGGTTCTGCAGACAGTCCATGACCTCCATTTTCTGCTCTGATCTGTGCATTTCGAAAGAAGTCCTTTCTTTTATTCAACATCTTTTCTCATTCTCTGCTTGCTCTTAAGACTGTACCTCTTGCAATTAGTTCTCAGTTGCCTGTACCTTTTTACCCATTCCCTTTCCATTGTGTGCTCTTGTAAATAATTTTGGGTCAGCAACCACATGAAACTCAGTAGGCCCACTAAAGCCAGTGACCTATTTTGGGTGCAGCTCCAGACAAATAGGAATGCTATACAACTGGTGATGCATCCCTATATCACACTCCAAGACCTGCAGACACCATAAGGCACAGTGTTCAGTGAACAAACTGCACATCCCATGGCTCTTCACTGTAGAAGAAACCTAGAACGTCTCAGGACACACAGCGGTAATGAAAATCTGTGGAATTAGAGGGTCTATTTATTTGTCATAATTAGTAGTGTAGGCCCAAGTGTACTTAAAACAGTTGCTTTTATTCAGAAAATTAAGGTCCATGAATTGTTGAAATTACACCAGTGTAAATACTATGATTTATTTTCTTTTTGTTGCACAAGACACTCCTCTTCTATTGCAAACCAATCAGTCCATTAGCAGGAAGATTGACGTTGGCTTTAGTATCTAAAACCACCTGAATGATTAAATAATTAACAGCACTGAAAAAAAATATATTGTGGGACAGAAAAATGATCACTAACTCTTACTTGCAATCAATTTTTGGCCCCGGACGTGAAAAACATCACTGCTATCTGTGATTCAGTTTCCACAGGTCTAAAAAAGGAGATACTTTCCCTTTTATCATGGAACTGTTGTGATAAAATGTAAATACTATAAATAAAGAGTATATATATATTTATTTTCATAAATAAAGAGGGATATATCTGTCTAAAACAATGAGAGAATAAGGCCAATTTCTGTAGTAAACAGTCCTTCGGGAAAGTTACACTCTTAGCTGAGATGAACTAAGATCCTATCTTTCCTCTGTTCTCTATTCTCTTCAGAGCCGAGGCTGACATCTGCCTGGCTCCCACTGAAAGAAGTAACACAATTTCTAAGCAGATTCAATGGGAGAAGGCAACAGGAGGCCCATGAACCACTAGAGCCCTTCAGCAGATGGGCAAAGACATAAAACTGGGTTCTTCTGCACAGTACCAGAGACACAGCGAAAATATTTAGCATTTTTCTTCAAAGGCATTGGGGTTTTTATTTTTCAAATACTAGTGTCAGAGTTAGCAAATGAATATTTAAATAGTAGTAACTTCAATCTGTATTACTGTAGTGGAAATTGATGGTTCAGACTGCAACTGTACAGTGCAGGAACTCTTCAGTTCTATTTGATACTGTTCAATCAAAATCCAATTTTCAAATGCTAAAACACTCACTAACATAATATATTTGAGAATAATCACTCTTATTTTTTAAAAAGCAAAAAAGTGAAAGGGGTAACATACTCCTGCCATTTCAGCATATTAAAGGAAACAATGTTACTAGTTACAAACATAAAAATAAAATTGATTCTTCAAAATGCCTCATCACATTGCTTCTTGATCAACGGCAACACTATAGTGGCTGGAGACATTAACAAAATGATAAAGCGCATTTTTTTTGCTTGCAGAAAAGTTCAGCATTCTGTTCTAAATTAATATTAGTGACTGCAAACTGTCACTATATTGAGGGTTTTCTTTGAAATGTTACAACACTATGAACATACTCATCTATTTCCTAAACACCAGAATGTAAAATTTCAGTATATTTTTTTTTTAATGAATGAGGTGGCTCTGTACAGATTTTTGACACATATCCTTTCATAAAAGAGATGCTTGCAATGTTTTCTTCTCCAGAACTCACAGCAACTTCTTCTGGAGAATCAAGTTCTGCTTCAATTAAACATGGATCAGAAAGCAATTTTCTCCTATCTTTACACAAACCTACAAACTAATCCTTTATTTCAAAAGGCGTGAAGGTGGTACTTAAAAGGGAAATTGAGTATTAAATTAGTTCAGTTCAGATCTCCTATTGTAAATATGGCCTGCAGTGCACTGCAAATTTCTAACTTTTCTCAGAATTTCAGGCATCTCCATTTTTTCCAAGGACAATCAAGAAATCAAACATTTTGCTAATGTTCTTGAGTTTGAGTGTTTTTCTGCTACTATAACTCCCATTTTAGTAACTGTAGAACCAGACTACCACAAGGCTGAATTACTTTGTAAATACTGTGACTTATACACTGGAGGATATTTTCCTGTGTCAGAGAGCATTCTTCTTACACAGTGGAACTCTGCTTGGTTTACTTTTTTTCCTCTCAAAATGACAAGAACTTTGTGGTTTTCAGTGACTATGCTTCCTGGCTTTCCTGTTCTTTCCAGCCATGTGGTAATTTTTCTTTGATTTCATCAAACAAATCTCAGTTTGACACTATACATTAAATTTTTTTTTCATCCTTCTTCTTGTAATCTCTCCCAGAGAGAATCTCTCTCTCTATTGCCCCCTCATCATTTTCTGTAGCAAAACTCCTATTTTCTTCAATGAAAGAGAGCAACAATTCAGCCTAATGTTGGACCTTAAGACATACAAAGTCTAATCGTGATTGAATTGTGGGGTCTAAATATTGGATTATATTCTCACTCCTTCTCTAGGAAGTGTTTTTGATATCCAGCAAAAGACTTGTTTTTAGTGGAACACTATGGAACTTGGAGGTTGGCCAAAGGTTTTATCCTAAGGACCAGACCTACTATAGGATTCAGTTCCTTAAATAATAAAGAACCTTTTCAGCATGTAATCCTGGTGTGCAGACTCCCTTGATGAGGGGCCTACATGGGTTTTATACATATTTTTTATATATATATATATATAAAAAAATATATATATATATATAAACAGTCGATAGGCTGTTTATCTAGGTTGTGGATTGATCAGGCCAATGAAATACTCATTGATTCATACTGCCTCTGGTGCTTATCAGGTCCATCACCTCTTAAAGCAGGGTGTCTCCCTAGATAAATGAAGTCAGACTCTGGGTAAACAAAGCACATTTTAAAAAAAGCCAAGAATAGTCAGGATTAACTTTATAATATGTCACTGATAAGTAATTGATCCTCTGAAGGAGCTAGGACCTTGGCACTGTCCCTGAACATGTGTCTTATCAGTAGAAAGGCAAATTCCTAGAAATTAATTAGTTTAAAGCAAGCTCCTACTGAGATCAGTGGAAAATGCATGCACAAATACCTTTAAGAATCTGGAACTACATTTTTAACTTCTGAATCATGAGAAATAACAAGATATTTCACATTAACAATTAATTCAGCATCTTTAACATGTAGGCCATCCAAATGCTTTTTAGCATCCATAAACAAGTCACACTTTACTAATTAACCACAACCACTTCTCCAGATCTTGTATTTAATGAGCACTAGCCTCTTTATTTCAAAGATTGATTAAAGATTAATGTTTTGACAAGCATAAGCCATAGATACGTCAAAATGAAGAATGTGCTGTACTTCACCATTTTTGTTTCATTTCTTGCTAAGCACTTCAGACTTTATGAATAAATAAACTGGAAAATCAAGTAACTTTCTCTAGTGCAGTTTTGAGACACACCTATGAATAATCTGCTTCTAATAAAAAATGACTAATTTTTCACTAATTTTAAAGTGAACAATTAACCTGCTGTATTTCATAGTTGTGTATGAACAAGACTTCTAATAACTTTACAGTATATGAGTGGCAAACAGAAATATAACCTTAATTGAAACATTAAAAATACAGACCTCTCATAAAATCAGTCGTGTAGCTTTGAACAACATCTATTACATATTCTATCACTCCCATAAAAATGGGCCAGTATTTATATGGCTCCCATTCTCACAGTATCTATATATCATACAAACTTCAACATATTCACCCTCCACATCACAGGGAAGTTGGTACAAGTACTGTTATGTCCTGAAGCAGTCAGAGCAAACAAAGGATGAGGTGCCTAAAATCCACAAAAGTAATCTTCAGGACTGTTGCTTGTACATAGGGTTGCTCAGCTTTTCCAGTAGTGAAAAAGTCTCAAATTTTCAAAGTTCTGCCTTCACGTGTGCTCAGAACTCATGGGACCTTCAGATTGACTGGAGTGGCAGCAGCGCAGTCTCCATTCTGAGGCAGGCTGAGCTCCAGGAGAACACCAGGATTGTGGGGCTTTAGGTTATGCTATATGGATGCACTTTCCACCTTCCTATGTCACTTTTCCTATTGCTGGGTAGGGGTGGGGGGAGTTCAGTTTTAAGTAACCTTGAATGACAGAACGTGGTTTAATAGCTCTATATTTAGGGTGTCATCTGGAAGAAAGACAATTGGGCCTTGTTTTATCTGTTACCCAAAGACTCTTTGAATGTAAACCACATAACCTGTGACCTTACATTCTACTTAACTCATATCTAAAAATTCTCAGAATTGCTATTATAGCACTGAAGTCTTAAGTGTGTCCAGTGCCTCTCTGTAACTCTCCAGCAATGGAGTGCCTGGATCCCATGTCCATCAGACAAAAGTCCAGCTCACTCTCTTCTTCAACATCTTCATAATTATGGACCTGCCATGTGAGGACACCAAGCCCTCACATCTCAAGTAATGCCTTAACCAACAGCACTTAATACATTATTGTTTGTACATTAAACAAGAAAGTTTCTCCATAATCAAGTTTACTATCTGCTAAGCCTAATTTGAAAGGCTCAATGGAAGAGACTCCTAAAGGTCATGGTGTGGTTTTCTTTGGCATTAATTTTACTCTCAAAATCAAAAGGATGTTCATCTCTAGATCTTTGAACAAACATTGAATATAGCTTTAGACTGTACTTCATCTTTCTAGTGAATGAGAAAATTCAAAGACTCCTAGCTGTTTTTGCACATTACCTAGATTCCAATTAACAGATCATGAGAAAATGAATACCTAGGTATTGGGAGTAACTTCTGTGCCTCAAAATACCCAATTTCTTGGGTCAAGTCATAGGGGCTCGTTGGAAGGGGTGTGTGTGTGGTTTTTTTTCTTGAAGTATCTCACAAATTGCCACTGACTGATCTAGAAAGCCCACAATACAGATCTCCTCTTGAGCTTCCTGTTAAGCAGAAATCAAACCAGGACATGAGCCTTTAGTACCTTTGCACCACCTCAGTCAGATAGGAGCCTCACTCTTTAGGACTCACAGACATTTCAGTAGAGCCAGGACATTATCTTAGTTACTTGCGGAGGAAGGAAAAAGAAATAGATAGGTTGGAAGAGCAGCCAGCTCAAAGAGTGAATTTTGGAAACACGTAACAAATGTTTTAATCATGTGGTATTCCTGCCCATCAGAGATTTTTTATTTCTTTGATGTGCTTATTAACATGAAGGGGTTCTCCACACTTTATACAGCACCAAAGGGATATAAGTTTAGCCTCCTTAGAAGCTTATGATCAGAAGTAGACTTTCGTAGCCATGCAGGCAACGACATTGTGTCAATTTTCAGATTCCTTTGCTTAATGCAGAGTATATATCTTGGTTTTATTTTTAAAAGCTTGTTTTCTAGTTAACTGCTTAAATTAACAGGCATAAAAATACTTTTCATTTTTTCATGGCTGCGGCTAGGTTTCCTGTATGTGCTAGAGCTAGACTGAGAAATCAAAGCTGTTGGTAATCCCAGCAAAAAGTAAAAGCAATATAGATATCTTTGGCCCAACCCCCTTCAAAGTGTTCTTTATAAATGTGTGCCACACTTAGAATTAGATCTAAAATTTGCAGACACCAAATTTTAGTGTGGGATTTGTATCACCTAACTTTAGACTTCTGTGATGTAACCATCTCTATGTCTGATCTAATTATAGACTCCCTTTATAGATAACAAAAAGAAATAGCACTTCTAAAATACATTTTTGTGGAACTATTTTAGTAATCTCTCTTTAGATGAGATAAAACATCCCTGGGAAGTGCCCATTTCTACTCTACCTTCTATGACAGGAGCTGTGATGACTGCCTTAGATGTAGACATATGAACATGGACATCTAAAATTCAGCATGAACTCTTTTATCCAGCAAATGCCTGTACAAGTTTTGGCTAGAGCACACTAGCTATTCACTGAAATAAGAGCAGCAGTTATAATAGATGCTGCAAAGGTTTGCACAATCACAGTAATAAATCCAGAGGCATTGGCCTTTTTTATTCCAAAGAGTCCACAAACCTGCAAACTAGCAATAGGACATAAACACACACATATATAAGTGTATACATATATGCCTATATATGCATATATAGTGAGAGAGACGGGGAGGGAGGGAGCATAGTAAAAATGATCCCACTATTAGCAACAATTTAATGAGAGTTACAGAAAACATAAATCACCGTTTGTGCAGTTCTCACAGAAATATATATATCATACTCCTTTTTAAAGAGGAAGAAACTAGATGCTTCAGAAAAACATGTGGAACAATGACAAAAGAATATCTTTAATTTAGTATAATGTATTTACAGTTAAAACAACTATGATGTGAAGGAAGAAAGACTTGAAAAGAGAGTAATTAGGAACAGTTCATGAGGGAAGACATTGAATGCTGTTTTGCTTAATTTGGCTAGAGGCTGAATTTAAAATAACTTTTAAATATCAGCTTAGGTGCTCAACACTACAGCAACCAAGTCTTTTTTGTAGACTGAACCTAAAAAAATAATTTAGAATTTTTTCAATTAATTCATTTCCAGCAGTGCTTCTCAGTACACTGTGTTCTGCAATGGAAACACATACTGTTTCATTTGAAAAGCACTCAAAAAGAACAGAAAGAGTATTTAGAGCAAAGGAAGCCTATCACACAAGCAAAGTATCTTCTTTCAAATTATTAGTGAACAAGAAATACAAAATCAAACCAATTTAAAGCAAACACTACTATTTCAGGGCATTTCATTCAGTTGGATTTCACAGAGAACCATCAACAATTCAGCACAATTATGTGGTAAACACAAATAAGCCAGAACTGACATTTTTCTTCCTCTGTTTTGCAGTCTCAATAAATATGAATGGATTTGAATCCCAAAGAATGGGATGATGTTTTAAAAAGGGTTTCTTTTTGATCTTTGAATATATGCAAAACCAATATTCAGCTTCCTTTTTCTAAAATGACAGATGAAAATGTGAGGAATAAGCAAGTTTTTAAGGAACAGTACTGAATATTCAAAATGTAATTTGTTTAGAAAACTCAAGCTTGTATGTCAGAGAAAATCTGTGTCGTGGTTTGGGCTGGACTGGCCACTGAAACAAACAACATGCTGTCTATAGCTAGCTCTCCCTTCAGAGAAGGGACAGCTTCTCACCTCAGGGAGAAAAGGATGAGAGAAAAAAAAGCTTATGAATTTTAAAGAAACGAAACTACTTTAATAAAATAGTAATAATAAAAAGAAAATATAATAATTTTTTTAAAGGAAAATAATAAAATGTATACAGTATACACAAAACCAGTATTGAGCTCCCAGGATGATGACAACACACTGGCAGGCACTGGGAAAGTCCCAGACTGGACTCTGTGACAGATGGGAACTGGATTCCACATCTGGATTCAGAAATGCATGGATCGGAATCAAAGGCAGACAGAGTCCTTCTTGGATGCCAGCCACTGAAGAAAGAGGGCTAACCCTTTGATCCCTCAGCTTTCATACTGAGCATGATGCAGATGGGATGGAATACCCTGTTAGTCAGTTTGGGGTCACCTGTCCTGGCTGCTCCTCCCTGCAAGTGCATTCCCTCTCCACTTTTCTGCTTCTGACCCTCCAACGGGGCATATAGCAAAGTGATCTGACCTTGGCTGTTACAGCAATAAACATAAGCAAGAAACTCTCTGCATACCATACCAGTCCTTGGCATAAATTATAATCAGGTCTTATCACTCTGGAAGTGGACAGTGCCTGAAAAATATGCTGTCAATTTCAGAGAGTTCAGTTAGTTAGAAGAGGCTTAACTCTTCTAAAATAAAGTAAAATGACTGAACAGAAAATTGGTTCTATTTTACCTCAAACAAGGACAATCTGTTCTGTCCCAGGTTTGGTATTACTTGAATTCTTATTCTGAAAAATCACTGAGATACAGCTGGGTTTGGCTAGAAAGTTTCTCTCATCTCAGAATAGGAGATGGAATGGGATTTAAAGACTGCCTAGTCCCTGTTTCTGCTTTTTTGCAATGAAAGGAGCCATTTAGACTTACTAACTCCTGACTAAAGGTCAGTGAGAGACAGGACGAAGAGACATGGTTTCCCTGATTCACCCCTACCTTTCTGAGAGACAAACACATACACCCATCATTGGAAAAATTGGAGGTATGAGTCAAGAGAAGAGGCTCTAGCTACTAGGATAACTACAGATGGCATGGGCAGATGCTGTAAGGTCCAGAAGAGTACAAGGCTTCATTGGCTTCATCAGTTATACCTGCACACTATTGACCTATTTAAACCTGATTACCAGGCTTAGGAATAACGCCTGTTTGTCACACAGAGGTAAAATTCTTCAGCAAATCATTTACTTTCAGTTTGATGCAGGTCATACACCGTATCAACTGCACAAACTGGTTTTTTAAACTCTCAGGCGCTTATTTAGCTTTTAATATATCAATATATATATTACTAATATATAATTACTGTTGTTTGAAGACTTTATCATATAAGCTTTAGAGAGCATAAAGTATCTAAACTGTGTCTTTTAATTAAAAGAATCTTACATGATAATCACTTAATCTATTCTGAGCTCTCTGAGACAGTAGTCAGGTTTACCTAATCTATATAACTGTCATGAGCTTAATTGACTAATGGTTAATAGGGATTTCTAAAACAGATTAAATCAATAGCATTAAGCAAAAAGACAGATTTCTAATGAGACTCATTGATTTGGTGGCTGATTTTTAATGATTCCAGAATGAGCAAGCAATGTCTTATAGAAGAGAATTACAACATCCCTACAGAGCTTTATTGCCTTGTTTGAGGAGTGCTGTATGTTGCTTTCAGTAAGGAATAATTCATTCACAGAAGTACATCACTGTTCTAATTCCACATGTGACAGTTAAAGATATCATTAACCTAGAAAAGGTAAAAAGCTCCAGAAAAATAAGAGTAAAGCTGTATTTTTGGTTAAGACATAATTGATTGTGTCCTGCAATCCCGAGCCCATGAATTACCAAGACAAAGGTATCCTCTGAAGTACACCATGAACTCCTTATTGGCTGTATTTCCTTGCGAAAGAAATTCTGCAAAGGGAACAGCAAAACCAGGTGGCTACCACTGTAAAGGCCATGGGCCAGGCCAACCATGGAGTAAACCTGCTCTATCGTACACAAAACAGCAGTTTCCACATTTTTCTATCAACTTGCAAATTGTGTTTGAATAAGCAGCTTCACCTCTTTGTGACTCAATTCTCCACTTAACATTCATTCTTATAGTCAAATACATAAGATATCTCATGTTCAGTTCCTCATGTAATATTCATTCAGAAGTTTGTGTTCTTTTTCCCATCCAAAACAAATTTTCATTCCATGTTGTCTTCACCCTTCAGTGTACAGTTCAAAAGCAATGTTATATATAGAATTTCTCATGTCTACTGCATTCAGACTTTTATTTTTTTTTAAAGAAGCCAAAGATTTACTCACAGCATTTTAAATGAGAAAGAGCAAATGAAAAACTTTCAATTTCTTCTCCTAACATTTGTCATGATCCTCCTCACTAGATCACATTATTTAATTTCAAAACTCTTCCTAAAATTCTTTCTCAAGATGCCTTCCTCAAACCAGCTTTTTTCCAGCTACATCTGTCAGTTACTTTCTTTTGCAATGATCCAGAACTTGACCTAATGTCTCCTTTAAAAGGTAAATAAAAACCTTGAAATCAGTATAGGAATTTTTTAATTTAGTTGAATTTAATTATCCTGTTAAAAATACTAAAATATACATCTATATTTTATTAATCTATGTTCCCATATCCCTCCAATATTTTCCAAGAAAATTCTTTAAGCAGGACCCAAGATATCCCAGATAAGGGTTAGACGACCAAGATTTACGTATTTTTTTTGTTTTGCTTTAACTCAGATCTAAGCTTTACAACCATTTTTACAAAGGCACAAGTAGCTCAAAAACTAAATGCAAATTGGCCTCCCTGGTCCATCTTCTCATACGACTTTCTGAGTAGATCTGCCATTTTTCCTCTTATTATGTAGGGAAAAAAGGAGAGGGAAATAGTATCAAAATGCTGACATTTGAAAATTGTTGACCAAATTCAACTTGAAAATGCTTGACCTCAAGGCTATAACAGCCACTGGCATAAAAAGCAGGGAAGTGCTTCATTTGATAAGTTGCTCTTATATTTGGGGTGAAACATAAAAGATCTACAGCAGCAGAGGTTACTAGATATGCAGTAAAAAGGCAAGGTTAAACTTCCTGTCAAATTCCAGCACAAGCAATTGCACTCTGAGGCTTTTAAATGTCCCACTGCTATTTCAAGTAGCTATTGCATTTTCCAGTCCTCTTTCTGGAGTATTGCTGTACTCTACTAAAGAATTACAACCTTAGTAACAGTGCATAAGGTGTGGATTGAAATGATCCCTACACCTTGTAGTGAAAACCGCTACCGTGGAGTTCTGTGAATGGTTTCTAAACACCAATACAAGTTGACCTGGGGCAAGTCTAAACATTGCCTAACCTGAAATATCATTTTAGGAACTTGATAAAAGGACTTTAAAAGTCCTTTCAGGTCATACCATGAGTTGTTACTGCAAAAACATTTGTCATCTACAAAGAACTCCTGAATCAAAAAAGCAAAAAAATAATGACAAAAATAGAAGCAACAAAAATTGGGAAACATAAATACATTCATTGGCAAATGGATCAGCTTTAGCTGGCTAATCAAACCACTGTCAGCTTCAGCATGAGTGTCATCAATGACAAACCTATTTGGCCAGGACACTCAAAATATTTCAAAAGACAGTTCTGCTCTATTCCATTTACACTCACCCTCCTGTCCTTCAACAAACCTTCTATTTCCCTGTTTTAAGTATTTCATATAATGCAGTTCTTTTCCTGGAAAGCGTAGATGGGACGTGATTAGATTTATTTTTTTAATCCTAGGGTCTAATGTTAACCAGTCATGAATTCAAACAGTTGTTAAGATAATATATGTTCTTTTCTTTCCTTAATTCTCTCATTTCTCTACTATGTCTTTTTATACTAAACAACAATTACCATGTTTTACTTTTATCTGATTTTATGATAAAAGAAGATATATTGTACCATTTTTCATTGTGTATATCTTCAGTGGGAAAAGATCTTACTTTGGGATGTTCACTTTTACTGAGATTAATTCCCACAATTAATCTCAGTGAATTATATGTTTAATTAGATGCCTATTAATTTTTTATGCCTATAATGAATCAAAGAGTTAATCTTGAGGAAACCAGAAATGCACTGAATTAAAATATAGGGTCTTTTAAATTGATACTGTGCATAAATATCAGTAATGAACCAGATGCATGTTTTAATACAGGCAATAACGTTCCCTGAAGATACGCATATAAAATGTCTTTCTAAAGGCATTTTTAACTCCAAAACCCTGTAAAATAGGTATTTGCTGTCATGTTTGCATTTTTGATCCTCCAAAAAATTCTATGATTTAAGGAGTGTTTTTCTTTTTTGCACCATTCTGTTCTATTGTCTCAGAGACACAGAGATTAGCAGAAACACATAAACGGTGAGAGTATCTTTTAAAGTGCAGTTGTATGAGGTGCCTGCAGCAGGATTTGAAGGGTAGAGGATGAAATACAAACATAAAAATACAGAACATGTACCAAAACGCTTTGCTCAAAAAGCTGGAAGTTGGTGTATTCTACTGATTTTTGGTGGGAAAATGAGAGGAAGGAGGCATGAAGAAATACTTGGGAGATTAAACTATAACCTTGCTCATTTCTAAACAGTAGTTGTAAATGCAAAGCCCACAATGTGTTGAGGACATAAAAATGCAGTTTTTCACCCCAAAGAATCCCTTTCCCTATAGATATCTCACCGTTTGGGCCTGTGTCCAAGCTCACAGCCTCACCTTCCCACTGCAAATGCGTGCAGTCTTACAGGTGCATTTTTGTACAGGGTATAAAGTCCAGTTTCTAAATGGCAATTATTCACATTACTTAAAAGCACAAAAATTCTGCACTTATGAATAAAACCCAAAGCTTCAAGAGATGGATTTAGGTTTCCTCTATTACATAACTTCATTTTCCTTGTTGATTTTCAAAAGCCAGTATATTAATTAATTTGGAAGCATATTGGGCCCATTTTACTCTTTCACTGACTCCGTAAGAGTCCAAAGCTACTGTGCATCTCAGTTGTTTCATTCAGAAAATAGGGAATACTATTCCAGTTTCAGAAAATGCCATGATTCTGAACTCTAACTGTGGTTTCTTTATTCCCCACTGATACATACTTAATCATATATACAGATGATGTTTAATGAGTGAATAGCAAAATCACTATCTCACTAGGAACACTTGCAGTCACTCTTAATAACTATTAAGTTTTAAATGAGCTTACAGTTTCGTTAATTTTCAAATGGTGGCTCAACCATCAATGAATCATTACTTCCTAAAAATCTTGAAAGTAATATATGGAATGTGGGTTTTTTGGTTTGGTTTTTTTTTTTTTGGCAGTATTCTGCAGCAGTGAAGGTCTTTTTGATAATGTAATGTGCAGTGGAAAATAGGTACTGATTTGTATTAATATTTTGCTTTCTTAAATTTCTTCCTGGTGTTTATAATTATGCAGAAGTGAGAAGTAAATGAGCTTTTTGCTGATTAAACTAGCCTTGATGCAGCATTGGAAAAAACAGGAAATAGTGCTATTGCTCCATGCAAGTCTGAAGTAGAAGCTTTGGTAAAGTGATTTCAACATCAGAACTGCAAAGGAGAAGAGCATTTCTCTTCTGCAGGCTTCAAGGTACTCGCTAAAAGTAAACAGGTTCCAACACCTTCAGTTTGGATATCTCTTGGTTTCAGTTTGGCTCTTTCATTTTACCTGTTTTATTTATTTATTATTACTTAAACAAGAATGGCAAAATCCCCAGAAAGTCTTTCTTGGAAGAGTGTGCCAGTAGCTAAGTAAATGAATCTTCAAATAAAACCCATTAGAAAAGTCTGGTCAATAACAGCCACATGCTTCACTGTGAGCCAAATCAAATAGTACATAGTAACTATTTTGATGAGAAAGTTTTCATTGAAACTGACTTTAATGGAAAATCTGGGTTTCAACTAAGTTTATTTTTTCATGACTTTTGAATGCTTTTTGTCGAATAATTGTGCATTATAAAAAAGGTAATCTTTACAGCAGATGAACTATTTTAAGCTCCCAACTTTTCCTATTTCTCCCCTTTGAATTCCCCACTCCTGCCAAATGAGCGATTTGAACATCTCTGGATGCGCTATATGGGAATTCAGTACAGATGCCTCCATCCTCTCCAATGTCTTATGTTTCACGTCTGCTCTACATCTTCATTAATGATCACAACCAGGGCAAGACCACAGGACAGGTCAGCAAGAGAAGCCAGGGCACTTCTTGGAGACACTGAGTAGCCCACCATTGACTAAGCAGGAGGCACCACTCTGACAAATCTGGAAACACCTGGATCGATAATTTATAATTTTGGTTTATGGTTTTCAGGAGACAGTTTTCTTTATTCAATGTATTTTCCTAAAGTTGAAACCTTCTTGAAAACTAACTTATTTGTCATATTTGCTTTAAAAGTAAAACACTCATATTTCAGTCCAGGAAAGCAAAGCTCTTGATACGTACATTAAAAAATAATGCCATACATCTGAATACTTTGGCAATGGTGTTAACACACCAGCTGCTTGCCTCTCCCCCTGCAGACAGAGCTAAACACATTTTTCTACTAAAGGGAAGAGAACTAAGTTTAGCTCTACTAATTGCATTTTAATCACATGAATATAGTCGTTCAACTGAAAGGTTTCAAAATCTTTTCCTTTATCATTGCAAACATTTTTTCCTTGGAGAAAGGGTAAAAATTTAAAATACTGCCTCATATTTCTTCTTACTCCGAGAAGAAAGACCTATGGACTTACACTATCACTTTGAATTTATGATTTAGATTTAATTTTTCTTGCAGAAAACAGAGCCTACACACCATGATTTAAGGAAAGGAAGCTCTTCCTTTAGTTTCTCCATTATAACCCTAATAATTTGATTAATTATAAGAAGATAGATTTCTGCTATGGTTACTTTTCATCAGATTGGGACTCAACACTAGGCCTTTTTTTTTTTCATTTTATTAAGTTATTACAACCCTTTATTTGATTTTCATTCATTTTGTGTATTAGAACTATGAGCTGATAACATCTTCAGTTAAATCCAATTAAACTAGGTTTACACTGAATATTTTCTATTTTCTCTTCTGCCAGTCTCCAGGTGATGAGCTCATAATACATTTATAAATGCTGTTATCACCTACATTGTCTATTCTATGCTGCTAAATTTGAAGCCAAAATAGCCATAGTACATAATTCAGTATTGGAATTTCAGTGGAGAAAAGACAAAATTATTTTGTCTTCATGTTTTTTAAAAGGGTCTGTAGATGCAGAGATATCCTGTACATATTCCATGGAATTCTACCCTGACCTCTACATTACTGGACGAGGAAGAATTCTAGTCTTGTTCTGTCATTTGGGTCATCTGTTTTGGAAACATGCACAGTACAATTTTGGGGCAAAATTAATCCCCTTTACCCCCTTCCTAAAATTGAAAGTAACAGAAAAGAGGAAATGCAATGAAAAAAAAAAAATCTAAGTCTGACCAGAATACAAGCTTTGCACAAATATTTTTTACAGGATCTATGAAGTGTACTGATTAGGACAATATTTTTCCTCCTACATGGAGGAAAGAATGCCAGAAGTACAATAAACGTAAGAAACAGCTTGGCAGAATGGTTGGCATTTCAGGAGTACTTGTGGGGGAGAAAAATTTGATAGCCAAATTAAAGAAAATAAAGTGACTTTCCAGCTAATTAATGAACGGTCAACTGGTAATAAAATCCAGCCAGTTTCTATGTTTTTGTGTATGTTATAAGCACATAATGGGTTCATACCATTGAAGTCACTGAAACTCCTAGTCTTTTTAATAAGAGCTTATCATTCAAAAGGCAAAATTTATTTTTAAAATCACCAGAAATGCTTATTTTGAGAATTCATGGGGACAGAGAATAAGTCAGAACTCAGTCTTAATATCCAGCCAATGAAAACTGCTTCATTTTTCAGACCCTTATCTATACAGTATACACAAACATTATGAATTTCAGAATTTGTCAAAGGGCTTATATTAAGAGCTTCCTCTTGTCCTCCTACTCTGGGTCCCTATCATCATTGTTAAAGCAAAGCTCTTATTACTTCCAAAACTAAGTAGCAATCTTTTTTTCCCCTCTATTAGCTAACTCTACTTCTCTATCCATCCCAGTCAGTGCTCACTGCTCTCTTTTCATCTTAGTCATCAAATCCAATTTCAGCTCCAATCAACAGTAGCTTTGCAGTTGACTTCATCATAGCCAAGATTTCAGGCTCTAGCAATATTAAGGATGTGGATGCTAAGTGCTCTCATTTAGGCCACTTTCCAGAAAATATTCCAGTACTATAGCAGTCTGGCTTTAATTCTGTACAGAAGAATGCAAAAAACTCACCGCTACAGTATGCCTAGCCCATACTTACCTGCTGAATTAATAGGTTTTTTTTCATCTGAAGAGGATAGCAAAGGAAGGAAATTACCTACAAACTTATCACATGTATATGAGTGTATTGAATTAAATTTTCATAAGATAATTCCATTAGGTCTTAGAACTGGCATACTGTATAGCAAAGAAATAGCATTCTGCAATATATACATTATAATAAAAAAGACTGAGCTAAAGAATAGAAACATTAACCTAGCAATGACTAAAAAGACATGTTAAATTTAAATTAAGATTAAGCAGAGCATTGGTATCAGCCAGTATTTGATTTAGGTGGAAGGGAGCAAGGTATTTTAAGAGCAGTTAATAAAATTCAAGAAAAATCAGGTTTCTGATATGCACAGAGAAGAATGGATTATAGTTACATGGACAGAAAGGGCTGGTTTACTAGTAAAATACATAAGCAATAAACCTATTTATTTAAAAACTCACAAAAATTTACTTTTGCTGCCCTAAAGGACAAAATTCTTCAGTTCCTGCTTTGGATATATTTCAAGGGAAGAACAAAACTTCCTCATTTCATAGACAAGATTCATGGAATGCAGTTGAATGCATGAAGAATGCTAATAAAATCCTCCCCATGATGCAGTCACCAATTGCAGTTGCCTACACCAGGGACTAGATGAATTGCATTCTAAAGGAGACCAAGAAAGATGCCCATCTTCCCCTGAAACCCAGGAAAAATAACATGCTAACTTTGTGGTTAATTGTTGCACAGATCCTTCCTATTTAATTTCAAATAAAAGCCAGACATTTGAGTTCCTACAGTTTTTTAAAGAGAAAAAAATAATGCATTTTTCTTGTGGAGGTCAGCTTCATTCAGAAAGATGCATACCATGACATAGTCAGATTGTCTTTTAGTCTAATGGAATAGTATTCCTGAATCCCAGGATTCTCAAAATTTGCTGCATCTGTGATGATGTCAGGCTACTTCTGAACAGAGTTTAAATGTGAGCATATTGGGTATAAAATATTTTCTTTGTGATAGAAGATAACAAACTACATAAGGTCCAGCTCTTGCTCCAAACCTTTTGCTTCCTCCCTCTTAATTTATGAATATGAATAAGATACATCTCAAACTTCTGGTTATGAAGAGTTACATTTACAATCATTTGTAGATCACAGATGAAGAGAGACCGATTTGTGCTCAACGAAACTCACGAAATATTAATATAAATAACCTTTAAACATACGAAAATAATTATCATCATCTTCCCTGTGCAGTGGAGCTCTCCAGAAATAAAGCTAGGGAGGGAGAGACTGCTGATAATGATAATGCTGATAACTGATAATGACAACATTATCAGTTGTGTACGTGTAAGTGTGTAATTTCCTATGGAAACCAGTTCATTATCAATGCTGGGAGATTTTCTTGTCAAATAGCAATTTTACTAACAATTCCAGATTCTCCCCTATTAAAGTTACAGAAAGTCATTTGAGGTAAGTACTGATTCCCAGAGTCCTTTTTTTCTCCT
>JAOXJM010000063.1:6717110-6760406 GCA_026413425.1 Tringa solitaria
CCTTAAAAATTAAATGTCAATAAGATATTATTTTTAGCTATTACTTTTTTTTTTTATTTGTTAATGGCGGAATGGTACTAACAGATGATTGCAACATTTCCTACAAGATACACATGGCTTTGATAAACATGCACCATTGGGTAGCAGCCAGAATCTGACAAGCTTTTTCATTCCTTGAATACTGTTTCATTGCACAGCAAGCCCCTTTATTTCAGTGGAGATACTCATGGAGTTTTTCAGTTTAAAGTACTGGAATCTAGTCTATTCAAGACAGGTAAGACTTGATTTTGGATTAGGAAGTTTGCATTTTTTAGTCTTACTTTTGAAAAAGAGAAACTGCTGTTGGTTTCGGCGAATTAGGGACTGCAGAACCGGATCACAAGTTTGCTTGGATGATTTATAAGAAGATGCCAATATGAATTCTTATGTAAGGGTCATCCGTTCACAAAAAATGCCCCCTACTATCCACACCTCATTAGTCCAACCCTGCTCTCAAAACACAAAGAGAAAACACAGTTCCTTGAAAAGTTCTTTTGCTGGGAGCTCATACTCTTAAGCAAAAAACCTGCTGCTATTATATATTTTAAAATAAAAAAAATCTAGGTTTTGAAATATGGAGTTCTTTTAAAACGTCATCAGCTTTCCTGGTCCAACTGAACCCAGAGGCTATTCTTCCCCATAAGTAGTCAAAAAAGGTCAACTGTCTTTGAAGATTCTGGAGGTAAGATCAAACGCAACTCGAATTAAGTCAGTTCTCAAGTGCGGCACTACTTAGCATAATGAAGTATTGCTTATTCTCAATGCTTGCCTCTGCAAAACTAAAGGACTCTGAGCATTGTTTTTGAATCCATTGAAACTTTGCAATTATTCTTATGGGACTTGACCTTGAAAAGTCCCAAACATCCTCAACTCATCACAGCTCCCAAGGTTACAATCCTGTAATTCCATCATGCAAGACGGAATCACTGCCCAAAAATTACCTGTCAAAGAAAGATGGGTTATTTCTATTTTTCTTCTGATTTTCAAGAGAGAGGAGAGAACAGTCCTCAACCTGATCCCTTATGAGGATTCTAGCTCTTCAAAGACATACCCTGCTCCTCGTGGTTAGCTTTACACCTTTAATCCTTTTACATTTCAAATCAACGAGCGTGCATTTACTATAGAAAAAGCACCAAGAAAGTCTGATTCCTGTGTGCAATAGGCTTGCCTGCTGTCAGAAACCTGTGCATATGTCCCTGTATCAGCCATGTGTAGGTCTGGGCACAGCATTCTAGACAGAATTAGTACAGACTGTAGAGCACTGGATTACCTTTCTGCGTTTTGTAGAATAAGTGATGTAGCTGCAAAGTAGATATTCTTGTGTTATACCTGTTTTGAGTTTAACCTTGATGGTTAAAATGGAATTCATTGCATCAGCCACATACAGACTGAAGTAAAGACAGCTCCCAAAAGGCTTCTAATCAATGTCTATCTCATGTCTAATCTACACTGGCATGTACAGCTGTCTAAATTCTGTCTCCTGGAAGTGAGCTACCCAGAAGAATATTTTCTCAAGCAAAATAAAAGACTTTGAAGCACATATTGGGGAAAAGTGAATAATTCTGCAATGCTTCCGTTTCAAAAATATATGAACAAAGTATCTCATGCTGCCTAATTACATTTTTCTCCTTCTTTCATGATATTTTCCAGATTACAGCTAATTGAAAAAAGTGGTCTAATAATTTCTAAGCCATGCTGCTCAAAGTCATATTGATTATCAATAATATCAAGATTCATTTATTATATTATTTCTAGCAAGGGTGCCAAAACTGGAAGGCATCGTTCCTCTTCTGTGTACATCTTAGCTGTTTAAAATAAGATAAACTTGTAACTGACATGAATGAAAATTAAGCTTTTTATTTCTACTCTACCTTTTCAGCATTTCTTTCTTTTTACCTTACCTTCTTCAATATTTATTTCCATTTCACAGCGCTCATCTCTCAGCCCAATATATATTAATTTCATAAGACCATGCAGTAAGACAGTTCAATGTTATGTTAAGCCACCCAAGGTAGCTTAATAGAACCACCCTGCTAATATGATTATTTCAGAGTGCAAAAGTGTTCATTTCAAGCACAAAGTGTAACTTTCCATGATGCTGTGCATACTGGTCAATAAAGATGTTTGATGACACAGACAACTAATCTTAGATTGTCTGGCCTTACAAGTAACTCACACATTTTAGGTGACACTACTTGGTGCATCTTTTTTATTTTGTTGTCTGTTTTCCTTACAGTAAATGTTGTGCCCTTGTAATAATAGATATCTCACATTGGATGCAGCCTATAAGGAGTTACCAAAACTATTACATTCAATTGTTTGTTATTTCTGAGGTAAAAGAGCAGTAAGGAACAAGAAATTTTTGTTTAATGTCTAAATGTTGTCTATTAACTTTAAAACAGAAAAGGCTGTAAACATGCATCAGTGTGGTCATGTGCAGTGTTGGGGAAATGCACAGCCACTGAAAAAGAATGTGGATAGCACCAGGAGCCAGATAAATCTGCTCAGTTGCAGAACATTTTTCTGGTTTGTCTTCCAAAAATCATAGCTTTCCTTCTTATAATGACTCCACCCACAAGCTAATTATGCCTTTATCTCTGACAAGCTTAATTTTCTTTGTATCTCTAGTATGTTCAAACTGAAGAGATACTCACTGCCTCTTGTTCACAAGTCCATGAATAAGGGTCATGGACTATGACCTGTATCAGTTACAATTTTCCCTACATTGACTGAATGGAGAAGGCAAGGCGGCATGCAAGAGTCTTCATCCCAGATACCTACCATCACCAGTCACTTTCTGATCTTTAGAAAAGACTGCAAACTTAAAGCTCCTTTATTCTGGGCAGCCTGTGATATCTACTCTATAAATTATATAAAAAACCTCACCTACAGAAGAAATTAAATACACAGCCCCACAGTTTGATATTTCTCAAATGTTGATTTTTTTAGGAATAGCAAATTTAGAAACAGAACTTGAATAACTTTGATATTTATTTAATATTTGGCTAATAAATAAGAATCTTTATTCACAAAGATTAAAAGTATTTAAAAATACCTCATTGTATTCCTCACACAGAATTAAACTCAAAGTATCAGACTCCAAACTTTATAATCTTTCTTAAGTGTGTATTAAGGTTATCCACTTAATTCTGCTGCACATAACTAACATTAAGAGAAAAGCTTCAGTGGCTTTCAGCAGCTGTTTATTTCACCTGGCTAGCTGAAATACATATTCTTGGTTTATCTACATCTGTGCCTCAAACAAAAAGTGAGGCCATTATTCAAGAAATTACTTTGATACTTACTTGATTTTAACCTTTCACATTTATTTAAAACTTTCAGCACAGTGGTCCCTGTAAGATTGGACAGGCATGTATTCTGAATAAGAACTTGTGTTAATAATAGGTAGAAAATAGGTATTTATGGGAATTACAGTGATTGTCCAGTCTCTCAAAGGAGTAGCTCAGCAGAGAGGTTTCTTTTCTTCTTCACGTGTGCATCTTACATACCCTGTTTATCCTTTAAATGAGCCCTGCTCTGACACAACACCAGAATAGTTTGGGACAGTAACATAATTTAATTTTTCACATGTAAACAGTTAATCTGAAATCACTGGAGTAAAAAATATAGAAAACATAGCTGTAAAACTAGAACTGGATCTTGGGTATCCCCAGAAACTCCCCCATTTAGTAAGGGATATTTTGTGCAGTGACTTCAATCATGGTAAAAAATGAGTCACCAACATTTCATAAGCAGAGGTCAAAAATGTTTCATAATACTACTAATGGCTAAGGGAAGGGAGGCAATGGCAAAAATGAACTATATTTCCATGAACTGAGTTGTTCCAAGAAGATGGAAAAGAGAACGTGGTGACAGCAGGTGAAATAAAAAATGGGCATAAAAAAATGAATCACACAGGAATAGGAGGGAAATTTCAGAAATAACAACTGGATTTTTTTCCCATGTGATTTCTTACTATTTTATTCCAAGGGAATATATAGAACAAAGACCTTAGTATAATTAAAAATTGGATCAAACATTTATAGCAAAGTTCTACATATTATAAAATAAAATATGCAGTTTTGTGGAAGAGGAATAAAATCTCAAAACTAAAATGATAAGTGTTAGCTACAAGAGAACAGGTTGAAACAAAAGATAAGGGATTGAGGAAGGCTCACATTTGTGGGAACAATGGCCTAATACATGCAACTTTTTGTTCAGAGAACAGCGTCTTCATGTAAGTAGCATTTATACTCTAAAAATAGGCCACAAGAGGACTTCTATAAATTTAGTTCCCTGTTTTTATGGAGATGTATCAATATGAACCACTTACAGCCCTAGGCACATAACCCAGAAAAAACTCTTTGTTGCAAGAACACTAAGGTTATGAAGTCAAGCACACGAGTTAGGAAATGCTGTCTCTAAAGTAGCCTGCATAACCTCACTTTGACTTTCTTTTGCTTGAGCAATCAGACATGATAATGCTGAGGGCCAGAAAAAGCCCATGAGGCCATAACGGATCCTGGATTCACTCTAGGGTTTGGGCAAGGCACAGTAAATAAAGTCTAAAGAGATCTAGTCTAAGGTGGCCTGGGACATTGAATCCAGCTTGCTGGAGGCTTCCAGCAAGACCACAGCCTTTTCCCCAGAGCAGATGAGGCTGCAAGCAGCAAGCATTGCTCAATTAGCCAAAAAAAAGTCTTCTCCTGCTTCCTGCTCTATAACAGCCAGAGCTGGGATGTGGCAGTGGCTGCCAATGCCTCTGAAGGCCAAGCGGCACAGATGGGAAGATGCTGCAGCTGCTGGGGCCAGTGCCCTCCCCGTTCCCTGCAGGCAGGACAACAGCGTGGAAGACTAGAGGAGCCTGGCTTTCCAGGACAGCAGGGATTCAACTGTGACAGCTCAGCTCCCTGACAGAGCATGGATGTCGCAGGAGATTGCATTTGGCAGAAGCTGCTGCCAGAGAAAGGTGACCAAGGAGTAACCAAGCATGGAAGCTGCTACAAAAGGGATGTGAAGTGTGACACAAGACATAGCTGAGTGCCAGCATCTTGATTCAACCCCAAAATAACTCCATATCGATTATCCTGAAGTTTGTAATCAAAATCCTCATAATTCACACCTTAACTCTGTTTTCTACTTCCTAATCCCTATTCTCAGCTTCCTACCCTATTCCATCCCCCAACTCACTCTTGTTTCTACCCTGTTTCTCTATCCAGATAATGCCTGTTTTCTTTCTGATCTCTGCTTTCTAGTAACAACTTCTCTCCCTTACCATCTTTCAGTTTTGCTTTCTTCCCTTTTACCAAGTCTTTTTCCAGTATTTTCTTCTGCTGACACCTCATTTCACGTTACTAAAGGCAGGGGAACTGTCCTCTGCTCCTGGTGCCGTGGGCTGGAACAAGATCTGTGCAGTCTGCACGAAGGCTGGTATGTACTGATTTTCTTTTCCCTCCTAGATTCATAGCTTAAAAAAACTAAATAATTTTTTTTAGAATGAAGACAAGTGAAGGTACTTCTCTGCCATCAATGAAACACCTGAGCTAAGTTTCTAGTGTCTACTATAAAGCATGTAGGTCCTAGCCTGTCTTAAGGTATCTACTCATGGAGGAGAAAACATATTTTCTACTAAATTCCTTCTCTGAAACAGCTGAATCATTCTGGTTGACACTGGAAAAATACAGCCTCGGGCAGATACCTGACAATGCAATTTTCAGACTGAGTGACTAAAGGTTTTAAAAGCTAAGAAACCCTGATATCAAGTTCTTCCAACGGGGTGGATAGGACGGCTGTATGTACAAGCTTTACTAACAACATTAACACACTGTACCAAAAGAATTATTTATTGCGGAGAAAAAGCCTTTTCAGATACTGGCAATCTACAAAGACCAGCCTCTACATAAACTATGATCAACTAAAACTACAGAGTCAACACAACCTGAGCCCTAGCTCTGTACAGGTGATTCTCTCCACGAAGTCAGTATTAAAACCACAAACTACTTCTATTTCCAAAATAACTTACCTTATGATATTGTGCTTATAACCTTACTTATCTTTACCAACTAGTCATTTCCAAATGCTAACCAAGGGCAACTAAATCTGGAAAAACAAAGAAGAAACATATGCTGACTTTGATGTTGTTGTCCCTCTGGTGCCTCTTAATATTTTGGAGAAACTACGCAGAGAGAAAGAGACTGAGAGAGGCACACATAGAGAAAAGCTCATATTCTGAAGAAGCCAGAAGGCACCAGATAAAAGCTGATAAAAAGTAGGTCACCTAATGATTCACAGTACCCAATGCTCTCAGAAGCCTGCTAATAACAGCAGGGAAGATGCAAATGCAGAAGCTAATGTGAAATTCTTTAATATAGGGGAAATGGATATAATGGAAGCAATTGGCTATACACACACCTGGGTATGGAAACTCTGCAGATGTCGAGAACAGAGCTTCACTGATGATAATCTTTATTTAGAGTCCACTGGAAATTCTGAAGTCTAGACTTGAGCACCCAACTTCTTCCAGTCTCAATGCTGAGACTGGTGATATGATGTCCATGAATGCTTTCTATTGAAGTTTTTCTTTTCTTCCTCTTCCTCTCCCTCTCCCCCTTCCCCCTGCTTTTTTAGGGGGTTTGTGGGTTTGTTTTGTTTTGTTTGCTTTTTTTTTTTCCTGGGATCACTCAGGGCAGTGAAAGTGGGTAATGCTCTCAGTAGTAGCAAAAGCTGTAACATCACCTTCGGCAATAACATATCTCAGCTTTCTGCCAGATGGTTTAACAGTCTGATATGACTTAGCTTCATCCAGTGGTAGAAACAATTTCTTTATAGGGTAGATAGCCAACACAGAAAATAAAGGACAAGGAGGAAGGTAACTCATTAGATAAAGAACCCTTTTGTGTTTTCAAACACCCTTAAAACTGCTGACAACATGGATCCATGAAGTCTTCCACAGGGAAAAAACATGCTCATTTATAAATGAAGCCTCTTGCAGCCTGATTCTGCTATGAGCTTATTAAGAAGCTTGAGTGAGATAAGAGGAATACACAGCAATTTCAGTTTGGGATTTCAGGGTTCGAAAGTGAAATCTCATCAGCATAAACAAAGGTGGCCTGAAAGTACAGAAGTCCTCACACTTCTCCAGTCAGCAACGCTGACACACAAGCTCGCGGATATTTTTCCCCTTTACTGTTTGTGACTGCATAATAAGCCTGTGGCCACTGCAGCAACTGCTTAGAAGCAAAAGGAGAGTAATTTATTTTAGTTATGTTTTAATGTCTTTTGTCAGCTCAAAACCAGGAGAGTCAGTTCCCTTTGACCAGCTGGTTCTCCCCAGACCACAGGCAAGGGCTCCATGGACCACAACCTGAGAACTTCTGCGGCAGACATTATTGATTGCATGGTTCCTTTTACACAGAGAATGAAGTCTGTGACATTTATTACTGTAACAGCACTTCTGTGCCAAATCATTCATTTTATTTTTTTGACAGAGTGTATATTTATATGAATTACAACCAACTCTTGAGCAATAAAGAGGCTTCATCAGAAAATCCGCTAACATTTCGTTGAAATTCCAGGTTCCCAAACCCCAATCAACTCTGGGTCAGAGACTGTCTTTTGTGAAGTCACATCAGTTGACACTAGCTGAAAAGTTGGCCCATTATCTCAGAGGTCAAGGTTCCTAAAATAATTGTTCTATTTCCAAAAGTGTTTATGGCCAATTTTTCTTTGACAGGGTCTATAAGCAGAACTAAAAGCTTTAAAATAGAGCTCAGATCTAATTGGTTTATATAACCAAATCTCTTAAAACAAAGACTGATCAGAAATGTTGTTATTTGAACAAAATATATATATAAAAAATTTAATGTTAATCCTGTTAAAATTGTATCTATAAGAAAAAGTAGCATTTTAAAACAGACATTTTCATTTCTCTTTTTGAGTTATTTACACAAAAACATACAGCTTTAGATTTTTTAAAGAACAAAAACCTGGAAAAGGCAAAACAGAAACATTTTATTCTTACTATGCAAAAATGTTTCAATAATTCCCCCCCTCTCCACCCCCCAGTTTAAATTTGTTTGTCAGAAAATATACTTTTTATTATTAATTCAAATTCAGGAAAAAAAAAATATAAAATTTACTGGGAAATTAAAAATTAATTTTGTGCCCAGATCTACTTAAATTAAGGTTATTAGGATATTCTTTGAATACTTATTCCCTTATGGTTCCCTGGGCCAAATTAATTCCTATTAATTAATCTCCACTGATTTCACTGTGTTTCTTACGAAGAAGGATTTGATTTTTATTTCTTTAAAATATCAGCATATGTCATTAATATTTCTCAGCATTTAGACAGATTCTATTTGCTTAAAAATTGCTACCCAAAATGAGGAGGGAAAAATCCAAACCTCTGGAAAAACATATTTTTTATTCCTATATAGTGCAAAGATAAATTTGTTCAGAATCCCGTATTCAAAGCAGATTATAATCTAAACTTTGCTTAGTATGTCATAAAAATAAAGTAAAATGTAATATATTGATGCATTTTTTTGATTAGTAGAAATCTTCTATTTTGAGTGATAGAAATTTTAGCCAGAAGAATGTGTCTTGTTATCAGCCTTCAATCAGAGATACTCTTTTCTCAAAATCCTTTTCATCCAGCTGAGTGCAAGATCACTGTGACATGAGTAATAATGCTTTCCTATATACTAGCACAACATGAGGGCATCATATTTTACTCAGAAAATTATGAGACATATGCTATGGTCTCCTTCAATCTCAACAAGTAAAGCTACGAGTCATTCCCTGAAGCCCTTCATCACCCTGGATTTGCTCGGCTACTGTCACGTGTAGGCTCCACTGGCAGCTGGAGACAAATGGCACGCACTGCTCCCCTTTATGCACTTGTATAAAACACAGCTGTGAACTGAAATGCTTTACAGGATTAACAATGATGCTGTGATGTTTAAATTCTAACCTGTCCCTCTGATGAGGGCATGGCTTTCACAAGGATAGAAAAGTTGCTGATGGACCCATTAGAGTATGACAGTTACTAGTGTCTAGCCAGGAGATGCCTCCTTATGTCCATGGGACATGCCAAAAGCCAGGATCTTTAGAAAATATCCTGCTGGAAAAGTCTTAGCAACAGCTATGGACATAATGTATCAAGTTTGTGATATTTTGACGGTTCATTAGCAGAGCTATTTACTGTGTCAGCTGAGGTAGGTGGTCAAGTCAAGTTTCCTTCCCTACCTAAGAGAGGGGAACCTCTACTTTGAGAGGGGTGGATGCTGGTGATGGGGAGGAAGCAAAGCTTCAGAAAAGGGTAAGGCAGAACCCTTTTTCACAATGCTGCATCCTAATTTTGTGTACAACACAGAAAATAAAAGACAAGGAGGAAGGTAACTCATTAGATAAAGAACCCTTTTGTGTTTTCAAACACCCTTAAAACTGCTGACAACATGGATCCATGAAGTCTTCCACAGGGAATAAACATGCTCATTTATAAATGAAGCCTCTTGCAGCCTGATTTGTGTACACTTATATAGGTTATTCCTTTACAGTGAATGGGGGATGTACCTTTCACATTTATGGAGATATATATCTACTAGTGGTATTTTCGGCATACTTGAAAATGGATTCCTTTGCATTTTAAGACACAGCATACCCATAAGAATGTAACTGCTAAATAACGTTTGTGATTTAATAAAAAAACCCCACGTGTTTTTCACTAAACTTTTACAGCATGTAGCAGGAAAAAGAGCTCTGGTCTTGTACAGAGGTACCTTGGAGCTACTGCAAAGTGATTAATAGATAATATTAGCACAGTTATTGGCCTAGATCTACAAAATACTATGCACTTCCTAATACGTGACAAGCGTAACCAGTTTATGTTACTTTCAAATACACTCGGAGAATCAGGGAGTTCTGAGCATCTTATTGGAAAAATCACGCCAGTGTTAGAGAAGCAAGTACAGAAGACTGGACAGTAAAACAGGTGATCTTGCTTCAACTATATCAAAAATTGTCTGTAAAATAAGATGCAGAAATCAAGCACATGGGTGACCTTTAGCTATAAAAGACTTAAAAAATATCTACTATACATTTAATTCAGCACCACTAATAAAGGAAGTTATAGACTTCAGGAAGCATAAGTATAAATACTGGGAATTGTTCACTCTTATTCCGCTTTTGGGGGAGGGAGGGTTTGTTTGCTTTGCTTTTAACAATTCTCAACAGAAATAAGTGTGGTAGTATTACATTAGCAATCAGTAAAGACACAAGTTTCCTTTCACTTAAATCAAGATCAGTGTTCTAAACTTTAATTGTCTATACACTTCTAACCATTGAACTTTTCCATCAAAACTGCAAGCAAGCTGAAAATATAATGTTCTTAATAGAAGAAGTAGGTCAACATCACATTTCCTTCATCAAAAGTCCCAAAACCATCAGCTCCCTTTCCCCGTCCCCAGATCACTGACCAGTAGAAACTGGAAGAGGGGAAGAATCACTATATACATAGTCTATTTATGGAACTCTTTTTTGGGTGCCTCTGGAAGCAGCCACATGTCTGCATTTATAACATCTGATGAAATTCATGCTCCTGACTGCCTTTCTTAGCTACACACTCAAAAAGGGGGGTGATGAAGTCAAATGAACAAATACCGCTTTATCTAATTCTATAATCCCAATATTCAGGCACTTCCAGCAAAACTGTCTCACGAATTGTTGCTGTCTATTTACTGCATGCTACTATTATTGGAATTTCTATCCAGAATTCAACAGACAGATGGAAATTTGCCTGTGATTTGAATCAGCCGGAACCTGTGTACGCATTTGGCATGACACTGAGGCCAAGCTCTGCTGAGAGGGTGGTGCACTGTGCTGGGCTTGCTGCCACATTAGTGGAAGCCACAAGAACTCTCGTCACTTCAGAGGGTTTATATGTCTACCTCCAAAAATACTATGTAGAGACACCAAACAATATGTACAATCTGCGATTCTCCTGCACGCCTTTTCACAAATCTACCTGGGAGTTGTTAGATCATGAAATGGTCATTGATCTGATATGAAGACTTTAAACAAATGGGTTTTCAATCTTCAACAGGAGCCTTCTGGACTTGCAGAGCCAAATATTGATCTGTACATTTCCTCATGCATCAAGCCATCAAACTATCATCACATGTGTTGCCCTCTGAGATGTAACTGGAAATAACAAAATATCCCAACAAATGAATAAATGAATCATCTTATGGAACTTGATTCTTTTCTATCACAGACAAAAGAAAAATCCCATTCTCCTCCATGGTGCACGATCATGCTGGTGATGGACAGTACAATTGCAGAATGTAAAGAATTAAATCAGCTTTTGAGCTTCTCCCAACCGGTCCCTAGGGAAAGAAATTTTCCCAAGGTTGTTTCTCTGCCACATGGCACTTTGAATATTGTGTGTTCTGGGACAGATGAAAGATAGACGTGGAAAGTAGTATGAGCTGGACTTAGTTGTACTCTAGGCTTTCTGACATTCAACAGTGGCAAATTATAATAGCATGCACATTCATGTTATCATCAAAGCTACCCTGGCCAGCAATATGGACTAAAAAGTCTGTGCAGTCCCTTGAGAAAGCAGCAGTTGCCTCACTTTGCTCAGGCATAGTATTTGCATCTCAATAGGGATGTAGTTGGCATTTATATGTAATTTTTTACATTGAAATATGAAGCATTAAGCCATTTTTATTCTTGTTCTTTGCTTCTTTTATTATTCTGAAACCACCCAGCCTTCACAAACTGCTTTTATAATAACACCTAGAGCCAGTTTTTCAGTGACACTGGTTTTGACTGGCTCTGTTGGTGGTGCTGCACCAAAGAACCACACATTTCTCTGAATTCGTTTGGACTCCTGAGAGCTGGAGGAAAGCTCAATGTTTGAAATCAGGGATGTATTGTTTCTACCTGAGCACTTTGGTATAAGGCTACCACCAACATCAGCACAACAGTGATCTAAAATTGCCTGGCTTCCTCTCCCTGGGCCCTCATGCAGCCCGTCCTTTTCATTCTTCTTTACAGTATCGGTTCCTTTAACTATTTAGAGACATATGTTTGCAGCTTCTACTCATACTTTCACATTCACCCACTTTTCATTCTGGTAACCTTGCCAAAAGCAGATTTTGTCAGGTGAAGTAATTTCCATCACATTAGAGAGATTAGCTGATGTTAGTTGCACACAAGAGGCTCAAACAAGCACTAGTAGGCTTGTGTGACAAATGTAGGCTTAAATTCTTCTTTACTTCAGCTGGGTACAGGAGCAAGAGACTGCCAGCTACTCACAGAACGATGCAATGAGCCAATCAATTAAAATAAACACAGCTTGCAGCAGAATAAAGACACTGAAAGGTTAATATTTTTTCTGCGATCTGGTACATAAATCAAAATCTCACTTTAGTTTCACAGAGGGTTTTTTTTCTTTAAGGGCTTAGAAAAACTCCTTCTATAACTGAAATGCTTTCAGTGGCAATGATGCAAAAGCTCGTGTCGCAGCAAACACAGCCTCTCGTGCCTGACAATACAAACATTCTCTTGAACAGTGCACAGAAGTCAAAGTCACCGAGAAGAAAGAAAACAACGAGGCTAAAAAACTCAAACTCACCATTGCCTTCACTTATTTTCTTCTAGCCTGCTCCCAGATTTCAAAAGAGCAAAGAATAAAAGTATGCAATATTTGACTTCAGTGTCACTCTATCTTTCAGCTAAAACCATGTGAATCGGGACGTTTATTTTGAAAGCACCATTCCTAGACTGAAACAGTATGTTCTGTCTATTGATCTCATTTGAAAACATGAAATATCCCAAACTATTCTGACATCAGTAATAAAAATCCACCATATGGACAATAATACATGAAACCACGTAAAGACACCTCCCCATCACACTTTTGATTTTACGGGAATTTCAGTGTAATATCCAGTTACAAATAAAGCTGGCTCATTTTACAACCCTGGCTGAAAAATCATGCTAAATTTGCCATTTCACAAGGTTCTGAAATTAATCCAGGTGAGACTCAGTTGTCAAATTGGTTTTTCATTGTAATTTTATGTTCGGACAACGTCCAAACTCAAGTCTAAACCCAGGGTCCTTGAAACCAAAAGGTTCTNNNGGGGGGAGCAGGGGGCAGGGACGTAGTTAGCATCACCTTAGAGTTTTGTACAGCTCTCTCCTTCACAGATATTTTTTTTAGGAGTCCCAAGGAAGCTGCCAGTTCTATGATATGTTGTACCCAGAATTCCTTTATCCAATATTACAAAAAGTGAAAGAAACGGATAACTTTTTCCTTCTTTTTCTCATGTTTATCTGTGAGTCTTTCAGCTTAGACAATAGATATACAAAGAAGTTAGTCAAACTCTTCCCAGTTTCTAGATTATGGGTTTAACCCTCAAGAATGGAATATAACAAAATATGGAAAATAACAATAATCTGTGGGGAGCTGACTACTATTAGCTTCTTCTATCGATTCCAATACTACCATGTGGTTACCAGGTGGAAAAATTGAGAGGCCCCTCAGGGATACAGCCAAAGGCTGAACCTTGGCAGGTGACTGTATCCCTTTTTGGGAAATGGCCATTACTGGCATTGTCCAGCTGGCACAGAAGATTCAATCGGTTGGGCACTCACCTGGAATCAGCATTTTCCTCTGGACAGGAATCTGATGTTTCTTCCATTCCTATAATGACAGTCAGAGATCCCTACTCAAGTACAGTGTGAAGTTTATGCCTGGAAATTAAGATGTTAATTCTAATCATTTCAGTATCTAAAGTATCCTTTTGCCCTATTCTAGAGAGTCATCTTCATGTCATCAGCAACATTCCCATGAAAAAAAGATGTCTGTACACAGAGTGAAAATGGAAGAGGGTACTTCTACTTACTTAACTTTTATTTCTAAGGCAGGTGTGGCACTTCGCTTTTGGTTTTTTTGGTAACTGGATGTCTCTGTAAACAAAAAAACTTAAAACCATATTTGGAACACATGGAATCACCTTGCTGCGGCCCACTGGAAAATCTACTCAGAAAAGTCTGTCAGAAAAGTCTTTTGAAACAAAAAAAGATGCTACTTTTTTTCCTTAAACTTCAATTTATTAATTTATTTATTTTTAAATGTTTTCATATCCTGATTTAGGTATTACTAAGTAGTTTCAACTTTGCTTAGAATGGTCCACTACAGCTATATCCACCATAACCGTAAGGGGGCAGTTATGACACAAACAAGTCACCAAAACATTATATTATGAACAAATGTTTTTGTATTTTCATTAAACTTGAGTTTTTATCTTCTATCTCATTTTCGGCCTTCCTTTTTATCTTTTAAATTCAGAGCTCTGGTGCAACTGCTTAGTTTTTTACTATCCATCTATTCCATAGGGATTGGTAGGGCAGATAAGCAATTAGATATGGTACTCATGAGTGGTTATTTCTTATTTGGAAGTGGTTTCTATCCACAATTTATTCCAAGCCATTTGTCACACACTTGTGCTCATGATCATGTAACTGCAGTATGATAAAGCATTTTTTTTTCTATAGAATAACAACATTTCCCAGCATTTGCTCCTAAATGATATTTACGACTATTCCTACAAGAGAATGGTACTTTAAATGAGAAAACCTTCTTAAAGGATTTCTTTAATTGCTAAAATTATGATAATTACATGAAAGATGTATAAATGAAAAAAATGTGTGGGACATAAATTTTCTGGCTTATGTAAAGCACTTATCTACCAGGAATGGGTTAAAACTCTGATTCATATCTTGTACATATTGGAATCCAGCTCTTTGGACAGATTTGCATTTTTGTAAAATGCATCCAAACACAAAGAGGATGAAGCGTGCTTCAAATGGAAAGTGAAGTCATTTTAAGTAGCTCTGAATCCCTTTATTTTTCCTCCTATACTGGCATGGCACCTTCTGAACCTCAATCTCTGAATACCGCACAGTTGTTTCTTCTGGCAGCAGTTTCATATGTTGGGAATTAGGGCCCCGATCCTTCAAAGAATTACACACATTTAAATGGCTGGTCCACTCCAACAGCAGGATAAAGCATTCTGCAAAGTTAAACCTCTGCAAGTCTTTTCAGGCTTGGGGTGTGAACTCTGATACTGAATACCCAACTTGTCCAGTAGTGCTGGCTTCACTGATTTATTCTTTTACTCTCGGCACAGAGCATCCTGCTGGGTTCTACCAACCTTCTACCTTTATGAAAGCCACCTTCTACTCCACAGTGCCACAATCACCATCACAACACCGAGAGCAGTGGGCTACCTTTGCATCACTCTTGTTAAGGCTGATATAGAAAGGAGGAGGCTGACTGTGTAGATCAGCCCTCACTTTCCAATAGTCAAGGAAGAAGGCTCAAGAACAGTCAGATTTCTATTCCATCACACAAGCTTGTATTGCATGTCTGCTCCACTGCAGAGAACCAGGAGAGTATTGGTGTGTACGGTGCCCATGGGGCACCGTCTTCACCCCCAGCATCCTAGCTCCCCCTCCATAATACAGCACACAGCTGAGGTGGAACGTCTGATCATTTTAGTGAAAACTGACTTGTAGAAGTGTCTCTGCTAAAAAATGAGAAGAAACTGTCCACAACCTGAAGTGGCATCCTTATCCACGTACTGGTAACAGAAACTCCTTTTATTCCAACGATCAGAGTTTGAATCAGGTCAGAGACTTGTGCTGCTTTGGAAATGCAGCAATTTTCACTGAAATCAAAACACAGACAGGCAGCTTTACTATTTTTGTGCTAACAAGGGGCACCTCTCATGCATGTTGCTCGGGACATCTTTCCATAATGCTAACCTAACTATTGGCCCCATACATTAATGCTGTTGTCATATATCAATTTTCTTTTCGATAGTGGAACACAAAGTCTCTATAGTCCACAAGATTGGCCATATCGTTAGGAATATATGCCTTAAAACACAGTGAGGGGCACTTGTGCTCTATGATATTAATATTACCATATGCTGGGCATTGATTACTGTATCAAAAGAGCACATAAAGACAGGAATTGATGAGAACAGCATATTTTTGTTACTAAAAATATTCTGCAGTTTTGTTTTTTTCTCTCCCCCCCCAATTTACCTACCCAAGTCTCAGTGATTACAATAGATACTCTCATTCTGCTCCAAAGAATCTTCTCTAGTTTAACCTTAGTTGGAACTATTCCTCCTTCACATAACTTTTAGTCTTAATTTCCTTTTCACACTTGGATGATCTTCCTGTGTATTTGTATATTACCAAGAATTTCTCAACCATTTTTGTATACAACTGTTTTTATTATATTTTTGCAGCTTTAATTTTTTTTAAAAGCAGATACTGCTGCAGTATGGGAAAGGTTCTATAAAGCCTGTAAACAGTAATTTAAATTTAGAATGAAAAGTTTGCAGTTCTTTCAGTTGCATACTGCTGGGTTTTGCCATATAATGAGTCCATCAATTAACTTTTTCATTTAGATGCTGTTCTCTGGTCTTGGGTACTTCCCACATGAATAGCTCAGAGACGATACAGTCTAGCGATGCACACCAGACTATATAACAAGTCTTGACTCATGACTGAGGTTCATCAACTGCAGTTTTCTTCCTACACTTGTTCTTCCTGTACTTTTAGTGACATATTTTTTTTTCTTGTTATTTTGGGACTTTATTGTGCTTCATTTTCTCTCTCTTACTCCTAATCCTGAATACCTATGTAAGACCTGCTTGAAATATGACATGGTAGGAAAAGATGCAGAAGTAAAAGCTTGTGCATCTAGGACTCCCCTTGGACCCTGAGTTCTCTCCTGCCCTCCACCCATTCTCTGAGATAACAAGTAGTACTGACATGTGTTCCCCTCTCTTAGTTAAAAAGGGCATATACTGCATTTCTTTTCCTCAGTAAAGCTGCAAAAAAACCTCAGGCTTATTTAAATCTTATCTTGCACAACAGCCTGAGTGATTATTTAATTGTTTGCACCTGTTATTTAAGAGATCCTGTCTCATTCAGTTAATTAGACATATTTAGAATCTGATAGAAAGCTCCATGAAGCTAGTGGGACCTTTCCAAGGGATTTGTATCAGTTGTCTAATAAAAAAATTCACATAATTTTTGTACCTGCTTCCAAATGTGTTGAAATATGTTTGATTTTATATTCTGCTCAGATTTAAGTACTCTTAAAATTTTGTGGTGGGCATGAAAATCCCTAATTTTAATCAGGGGTTGTTGGAATCTTATTATTTTTCTCTGTTTACACAAATTATTTAAAGGTTAATAATTAATTATATTGTGTTGCCCTTCAGATTTATACCAGACCCTGACTTCACAACAGATTAAATAACAGTTGTTGACCTTTAGTTTGATGTAACAGTTTGATGATTTGAGAAAATCTTGTACAACTTATTTTTGTTTGAAATAAGAGACTCTCTGTTTCAGTATGCAAACTCCATTTTGAGCTTACATCTTGACTGCCTTCTCTTCTGCCTTTCTGTTAGTATCTTGTGCTAAACAATAGAACACCTCTCCACTTTTATGATCATTTATTAACGGGTAACACTCTAAAGAAAGAGCCCAGGGTAAAACATGTTTAAATTTTGATCATTTAGAAGAGGGAATTAAACACTACTGGCTTGAGGGAAATTGTAACTACAGTGAGACAAAATCTCTCCATAAAATGAGGTTCATAATAGGCAGGTTTCTTAGCCATTTTGTAGCAGAAGAACAGCACAAGAGAGCAGAAGTTTGACTCTAAAAGAAACCATGAAAGGGAGAAGAGAAGGCATCCCAGGATTCTTAGAGAAAACCTCAGATCTAATTGAAAGATGCTAAAGGTGAAAAAGAGAAAATGTAAAAGTACTTTGTTCTGCCTAACTTTTTCTAGCTAAAGCAAAGAGTAAATCAGCTTCTAAAACCTTTATGAAGCCTATACGCTTATTGCCTATATATGCCTTTCCCATATTGCGTTCTTAATGAAAAATAGTACATAAGCACAGATTGCTCACAGAACTGGAGCTTTAGCAAACGGGTTATGATTCCTAATTTCACCACTGGTCAGGAAAATATTTAAGTACATACATAAGCCTCATAACACCTTTTAACTGGGCTCTAATTCAAGTCCTTCATTAAGTGTTTTTCTGAAAGGAGGATTGTATGGGAGAAACTAAGGTAAGCCAGTGGTCTGGAAATTAGTATTATGCCCATTAAACACCTTGAGCAAATCTTTGTTCTAGCAGTGAGCAGCATTTTTTATGTTGGTTAGAAAATATATCATATATTAAATCTTTTTAATATTAAGTTCAAATAGAGATACTGTCATGACAGGCTACCTCTGCCCTCCTAATTCCTCTCTGAAGCGTACATATATGTAAATAATTCACAGAAAATGTGTCAACAGACAGTAGAAGACAGATGACATTTTTATGGCGTATCAAAAATAGCATCTTATGGCAAGATGTAAACACAGAAATATTCAAAACCTTTGCTTTCTTCATGAGTGAAAGACATCTCCGAAATTTGCATGGCTTATTCTGCTCTTTAGGCCCAAGCTTGTGACTGCATGAGTGGAATCTAGCATTGGTTTAGTGCACTGGTTGAGCAGACTTCAGAAACTGAGACATTTAATCTCTTTCAAGAAAATATTTAACAAATGCAGCAGATCACTTTCCTGTTAATGGAAAAACAAAGATTTTTCTTCTGTGGAGCTGCTAGGTAACACCTTTCAAAGCTGAATAGCTTTGAAAACCTTTGTGTGAAACTTGTATAGACACTGAACATACATTGAGATACAATCAGAACAATTCTTTTCATATTTAATAAGCCTATGTAATAATGGATAGCAAAAGCATTTTTAAAGTTTTCCAAAATCCTCTTAAAAAAACTTAAACCCATATGCATTTGAAGTTGTTGTCCTTCTACGTTCTATTAATGTGTGCAGTTTCCTTGCTGGCTTTTAAATGATGTACTAAAGCACTTTTTAAACCCTTTAAGAGTTGTTTTTCACAACATGGAAAAGTGGAAATTGAGATACAAGATTGGTGTCCAAAACTCATGACTTTTTCAGGACAGGCAACAAGAACCAGTAATAAAAAGAAAGAAAATACAAAGACTAAAGGAAAAAGGATCCATTCTAGATAGCAAATGGTACACCTCTCAAATTTTAAAGCACTCTTAAAACAGTTTCCATGGGAACAGAAATTTGGCACAGTTATGAAAAACTGTTAGGAGACAGATTCTACCAAGCCAGATGGTTAATATGTACCAGGGGAATATAACAGGAAGGAAAGTAGGTTGTGTAACCCCTTAAACCTTGATAATGGGTCCAAATGGACTTAATCACAGGGCATATCTCCAAGAAAATGTCATCAACACTACCAAGGGTGACAATATTATCAAAAGCAAGCAGAAATATTCCTGATTAGATGGAATATGAAGGGCTGCATACAACTTTCAGCAGTGGTGTTTTGGCTATAGGAAAAAATGAGAGAGTGGATGTGGCCACCAAATGTGGCAATTATTCCCAGGTTGTTTCAGTTAAGTGGGAGAAAATATTTGGCTCCAAAACACATGCAGCTAGTAACTCCAAAGAAGCTCCAGCACGCCTCCAGCCTGAAAAACTGAATTTTGTATTAACCTGTTATTAGGGTGGTAGATAGGCAGTGAAAGTTTCTGAGTGAGCACAAGTTCCACAAAGTACTACAGTCATCTCACAGTTCAAATCAAAAACCTGCTCCAAGTTGTACTGAGCAGCCGCAACCAAGACATCACTTTCCATTAATCCGCCTATTAATTGTATTTCTCTACCTGGAATACCTCTCAACCTCTACAGCCTTTGAGCACCTCATGATGGCTAACACATTTATTCTCCTCAGCTCCCATAGGGAGGGAATAGTTGTCTCCCCCTTCTCCTACCAGAAGAACAAGGCAACAAGTTCTATATTCTCACAGATAACACAGCTTAAGCACCTAACTCCCACTTAATTATACAAATGCTTAGATATCTTGGTATATCCCAATCTATTAATTTACTGAAAAACACTAAGCAACTGGATTAATGTTACATATTTGAATTAAAGTGCTTTAGTATACCATATAGCTCTAGCAACCATTTCTTATTAGGCTTTGACGGCTTTGATGAAAATGTATTGATAAGCACAGAATTACAGAATCACATGGGGTTGGAAGGGACCTCTGGAGATCATCTAGTCCAACCCCCCTGCCAAAGCAGGCCCACCTAGAGCAGGTTGCACAAGCTTGGTGATAGATGCCTCCCAGGTGCTGTTCTGAGGCAAATACCTCATCACAAAGGCACTGTTCTGGAATTGCTTCCAGCCCATACCAAAGGGCTCACCATTAGTGCCTCAAACTGCTTGAATCCTTTTTCTAATGGTGACCGCGATGTAATTGAAATTCTACTAATTTAATGCTACAACAGAAAACATTATGACTATGATGCTGGAAGAAGATTTCTTCCTGATTACAATAATAATCAGCTACGGAAGTTGTATAAAGATTTATGACATGCCTAGTTTGTAGATAATAACTGTAAGATGCAGAACCACACATGGTACCATGTGGTTCCCAAGCTTGCTGGGAAAATATGACGGGTCTCTCCGTTTTTTGTCTGCTAGAACTTGCAAGAACTTCACTAAGTCACATATCTCTTTTGGAAGAGCCAACATAAAAATCCTTCCCAACATTAAACTTGTCCCTTCTCTACAGGGTGCTCATTCAAAGTTCTAACATAGCACATACCTATATAACATTATGTGGCTACTGAATAAGAATTATATCACATCCAGAATACTATCTTTGATCTAAACAGAATGTGAAAATTTCATTAAGCCCTTGTGCTTCCTTCATCCTGATGGCATCTGAGGGATCATCTTCATGATGTGCAAGAGGATTTTGACTACCTGTCCGAGTGCTAGGATCGTAAAGGTTCCCTTTTGTGTCCTGAAAGTTTTGTATCATTAATAGTTCATAATGAAAACTCAGTTCAAATCTTAGTCATAGTGAGGATACTACTACTCCATAACATTGTCTTCTATTTTAACTGACATTTTGTTTTGGATTCAAACTAGCTGCTGCTTGTCATGTCAGATAATCACATTTTTCTTCAGCCACCTGAGCACATGTATCTCAGCAAAAGCCCTCAAAATAAAAGTCCAATCTTCAACATCCCCACTGGCCCAGAAATATAGCACAGGGCATGGGAATACAGACTGTGTTATGTCACAAATGCATTTATTTATTATGCATAAAGCAGTTCGGCTCTTGTCAGATTAAATAGAGTAAGACTTTGGTGAATCACTTCTATGTGGGGCATGTCAGAAACCAGGCAGGTGATTTTATATGGTGGTTTTATGATTATGATCTAGTACCAAAAAAAAAAAGGAAAAAAAATTAAAAAAAATATGGGTGTGGATCTTAATGATGGCCCTTCATAATCTATTTATCTATTTGACAGTCTAATGCAAATTACTGCCCTGCTATTTTAAATTTTGAGGAGTGAACTCTTGTCTAATGACATTTTTACCATGCTTAGAAAACAGGCGGCTATTCTTAGCCCTAAATCAGAAGGTCATTTCAGCCAACTACAAAAACTCCTTATCTTTATGTTGCGTGGCAGTTTAGCCTGGCTGCTTTGCCTTATTAATTTGATAAATAACTTCTGAAAATGTTGGCATTTGAAGAATGACCTGTGTGTCTGAAGTCAGGTGGTGCAACACCTCACATTTTAGAAATCTTCCTGCTAGTGCAAAATCCAAACCCATAGTCTGGCACCAGGAACTGTGAAGCCTTCAACCAGACAACAGATAGAGACACATCCTTCGCTTTGAGCAACCTGGTCTAGTGGGAGGTGTCCTTGCCCATGGCAGAGGGGTTGGAACTAGATGATCTGTAAGGCCCCTCCCAACTCTAACCATTCTATGATTCTATGATCCTCTCTCCAAAACTTCAGGGCCTCACCTGGGGCTACATGCAGGCATTGCTCTCTGCTTAGGATCCTGACTCCAAAATCCTCTCTTCAAAATAAGCATCTACCTAAACTCTGTGGTTTTTACTTGTTCGTTTTGTTTAAGAAGCAGAAGGATGAGTCCTTTCTTTTCAAGCAGGGATAGTAGCAGTAGCAGTTATTGTGCTTATCTTCCACATAACAGCTTTCTGGCTGAAGCACAGCGTCAGGAAGTGGGAAACAAGGCCCCTTTTCCTGCTGAGCTTGAAGGAAACTATATCTCCTTCTCTCAAGTGCCAGAAGAATGCCCTAATCGTCACATTTGCACATGGATGCAGCAAGACAGCTTTGTCTGTTTTCAACAGTACATGGCTGCCATCTGTCTAAAACAAATGCAGTCCCATGTGCAGTTCATTCCTACAGTGATGACCTTTTCTTCTCTGGGTTCAATGCCAGAGCTCACATGAACTGTAAAAAGCAGGAGAGGAAGGGAAATGAACCATCAGATTCTCCACTCTTTCTTTAGAAAAAAAAAAAAAAAAGAAAAAAGAAAATGAAGAGTGATGAGAGGGACAAAGTATGTGGAAAAAGCGTATGTTGGATTTTCCTATGAGCTAGGAGTCAGCGAGTCATAGTATCTCTCCAAATTTGGGTTTCACCAAGGATATATGTTGCTTTAGCTGTTGTACAAAACTCCTACTAAAGTCTTAAATGTCAGTTCTTATGTGAGGGCAGAGTAAATTTCCAAAATAATATTGTATCATTATTTCAGCTAAAACTAAATGTCTCAGTGCTAGCATCAATTCTGAAGTGGAAAGCAGGTTCCTAATTCTCAGAGGCACTTTGTAAAGCTTTTCCCACTATGGCCTATAGCACCAGCTCAGAAGCCCTATAGTGGTGATATAATTAGTTTTAGGTGACACATGCTGCATTACAGTCACTTTTAGAAAAATAAAATGTGGTGCAGACCTTCAAGCTTGCACAAAGGAGATGTTTCACTATCGCTTTTTAAAGAACAGTATAAGAGCCATAACCTCAGCTGGTTTAAATTGGCAGAACCAAAGTCGATGGAGTTGTGCTGATTGACACCACCTGAGTACCTTGTCGTGGATATTTAAATTTAGTGATGGTAGTTAGACAGATAAAAAGCAAAATAATATATAATAAAAAGTTCTATTTTCAAAACCCAACAAATTAATATTGGAATATAGTTTATTTGTGTGTGTGTCCTGCACATTACGGATATATGTGGGTTTTTTTTAAACTATCATTAGATTTTGAGGAACTGACATTTTATTTTCTTGCACTCTTTCTCAGCAGATTCATTCATTATAAATGTCATCAAGTTAACAGACTGTATTACTTTGGCTTTTTGAGAACAAAACTACAGCATACTAGGAAACACGCAATAGCAGACTACCTGTTAGGGCTGGTGATTATACTACTGCTAATAAAAAAAAAATCATACCTCATATTAATTAAGAAGGATTTTAAAAGACTCTCTACTTATTGAAATGTGTATTGAATACAACATTCTGTGTTGTTTGCAACCTTCAAACATGTCCACCCGGACAGGAATAAATTGCTTTCATCTAATCACTAGAGAAATTTTTAAAGAGCCCTTGATGCTTTTTGAGAAATATTATACTGGCAGCCGCAAACCTGTGAAAAAATCTCAGTCCTAATTGAATACCTGGGTCTCATATTAACCTACCTACTTGCCTGTTTCAGTGAGGGGTATTCACAAAACTCACCTCTTTATGTCAAATCCCAGCACAGATGACTGGGACTGCAGGTAGCTTCTCACTTGTGCTTGTATTCAAAAAGACTGAGAGCTTCTCAGACACTGCATAATGTGGAGGAGAAAGAAAGACAGGAAGAAAGATGGGAAGACAGAAAAAAAGGAAGAAAAGAAAGACAGAGAGAAAGCGCTAGGTAAAAGCTCTGTGTTTTGTAAGACTGAAGCAATTTAAATTGATTACAGATCAGGTAGTGATGTCTGCAAAATGCAGAATTCCAAACAAACATGGCTTAAGTAGTTTGCCATAAATCCATTTGGGAAATAAGTAATCAACTACTCACCAGTCTATAAAGTCAGCATAATGTCGACTACAATAAGTAAAAACTCTGGAAATCTAAATCCAGGTACTAAAGAACTCATCTTAAGGCCTATGTATTTATATTTGATAATGGTTTTCAGTAATATACTTTCCTTAGATAAAACCTCCAGTGGCTTGCAAGCTTTCTGTAATATATTTCTGCTCCAACAACAGTACTTGGGATTTAATTTGCATTTATTAATACTTTATTTTTCCCAAGCTGTATCTGTAAGATTTTAGACTGGTGAAAGGAAGGAAGGCACAGAACAGTTGGCTAATGAAAGTAAAACCCTGCTCCCTTCTGGGAATGTGATGGGGCACAAAAAGGCGTCCCTGCTCCTTCTGCCCCCGAGGCAAGGCTGCCAGCACATCCCAATGACAGAGCTTTGCCGTGAGCTCAACCACAGCACAGAGAGTGGTACCCAGCTGAGAGGGTGAGACAGCAGCCTGCCATTCCTCTGAGAATAGAGAATACTCTACTGATAAATGTATCCAGGCATATGCTGCTTCCTAAAAAACAGGGAAGATGAATGCTATAAGGGGTTTGTTATTGTTGGTTTTATTATTTCTAATACCACAGTCTTCCAACCAGCCTGCATTATCTCAGCAGGATCGCTGAGAGACCTGGTATCACTAGTCATTCTCATACTCTAGCTAAAAAAAAAAGTAAAAAAAAAATAATTCAGAATCAAAATCACTCACACACAAAAACAAAACCAGAAAGCCAGTCAAAAAGAGAAGTCCAGCATGTGATCTTACAGCTCCTGCAACACTACCCAGCTGTGGTAAGTGGAGAACAAGGACTCTATTACATCATTAAATACTCATTGCATATTCAGGTAAAAAAAGTGCTCTTAAAAAAAGTAGATCTTATCCTGTTTAAACATACCTTCACTGTTACCAAACTATATGGTATCTATCAGGCATGCTCCAGTGCTGACAAATATTTGCTTCATCCCTCTGCATGACTGTTCTTATTTTTTATAAGACTGTATTGCTGTCAGCTTTAAACCCTGGAGTACTACGAAAGACGAACATGTCTAAAATAAGCTAAAGAGAGAATATTGTGTCAGAGCTTTGAAGGATCTTGATTATCTTTGCGCACATTTGAGACTTGCCAGGTCTGTAACATTCTTTTCTAGAGAACCTCATGCGAAGTTGGGGTGCAAGGGCCAGGTACACAAATCCATTTTCTCATTGTCTTTCTTTCAGAAGTGATAGTAATAGCTCTAATGTTAATAATACTGGTAAATAATGGTATGATTCAGCCTGTTACAGGGGCATCTTTCAAATCTTATCCCTCCTGGATTGCTGTAATATTTTCCCTACTTTACAGAGATAGAAATGAGGTTCAGAGATATGACAAGCCACATTTTAAAAGTCAATTCAGAGGGAACAAAAAACAAAAAAAAACCCACACCACCACCACATTTGGCACAAGCTGATTCCTCAAATATGCACCAACATGAAAGCCAATTCCTAAGTCAAGTTCACCACACCAAAGATATGCTTGACTCTGAAAATCTGGATCCAGCACCTTTACAGTATTCCTAGCTTCTCTGATCTAAAGACTCAGTAAGATTATCCCTAAGAATGAATCTGCTCTGCACTGGACAGGGGACACTGTGCAAGCTCCATACCAACAACAAGTACAAACAGTCCTGAACCCTCAGCAGTGCAGCTCCCTCTGTGCTAGTGACTGGGGTAAGGCCCCCTGAGGGTCAAGGTCCACTTTGACAGTTCCTGCTCCCTTTATGGTGAGTCCATCCAACTCCTACTCTCCTTCAGCAGATGTCATTTTTGTCATCTGGGCTAAGGTGGGGATCAAATTCAGATACTGGTTCTCAGCCCAAAATCTACAAACTGTCTTCCCACTGTGCACTATAAGAGGTTAACGTCGTAGCAAATTTAATGCAAAATATCTTGGAATAATACTTAAAAAAAACCTTTAAAATGGAAGGCTCTTTCTTCGTTACTAAATTAAAATCTAATCCTTTCAGAAACAGGGCAAGATCAATCTTTCTTAGCTTCTCTGCTCTTTGTATCTTGGCTTCAGGCCATCCTATTTCTCCAGTCTAATCTGTCTGTTCTCACTAGAAAGAGGATTGATTTGCACAACTCTAGTTTGATATCAGTACATACTTTACTTTCTAACAATAAACAATTTTTTCCTTGTAGCTTTGTCCGTTTTCTTGTAGCTAAAGCACATTACCATACACTTCCTCTTTGTCAAGATAGTTGTAACTACAAAAGTCTTCTAAGTGAGGGGCACCGATACACGCTGATGTACTCTGAATTCTGGAAGAATCTGAGCTCAGCATCCAAAAACCTACAATATGACATTTCTGCAGAGTGGGAAGGGAAGCAGATTTTTTTTCATTTTGGTTAAAATTTCAGATATCTGTTATAAGGTGTCTATAAAGTTGACTTGGGAACAACTAGTTAAAACCAGGGAATTATATTCTTCAACTATTTTTCAGTCTGGAGGCAATTCAGTAGAAGAGAAAGAGCATCATTCCCAGCTGGTGCCTGAAGCAGTTCTGAAGCGACTCTTCCTAACAAACAACCTACCAACTTGCCTGAACAATCCACTGCTTCAGCTAAAAGAGTTGGGAATTCCTCTCCTGAATAAAAAAACCAAAATCAAACATAGAGGAACGTCTCACTCCATGCTTATTCTCAATCAGAAAACTCAGAGCAGAAAAATCCCAATCTGATGTCCTTTCCTGGCTTTCCTTGGAATGACATTGTTCTTCTGCATATTCTGCTGCACTGATATTAAAACAAACAGTTAATATTGCAGTCAGCTAAAATGTGACACAATATATAGATGTCTTTCAGCAGATTGTTCTGATAGTAATAAAATCCCTTTGCTGAAGGTTTTGCTGGGGAAAAAAAAATAAAAGACTTCCTGCCAGTTTCATATCAAGTCATAGATATCCAGCAGGGGAGACGAATGGAATGGTATGGGAGTAACAAATTGATAGTATTTTGTACTTGATTACTGTGTATTTGTAATGCAAACATATATATATGTTAAACAGGACTAATACTTGAACATTTTTCATAATAATAATAATAAAATGTATACTTTCATAATAACATATGTTATTACTGTCCATATCAGACTGCCCCTATCTACCTAATATCCAGCAGCTTGATAGAATATGCTGGTCCCAGTGCAATTGAACACTTTGACACAAGATTTTAGCTTTTGAAAACTACTTTGTTGAATGAAGTGGGATTGAAATGCAGAAAAGTAAAGTTCATCAACAAATTTCTCCAGTTTGGTGGTCTTTTATTTCTCTTACAGAATATAGCATCAAGATTAAGTGTATGACCTTGTGTATAAAGTCACAATAGACTTTGTAGTCAGTGGTGTCATCCTTACCTCACTGGCTTTTTGAGAGACCCAGGGTATGTATGTGATATTGTCCTTCTAGACTGGAATGCTGGTAGCTGTCAATAACAAAGCACCACTAAATACTAGTCATCTTGAACTGTTGGTTCATCGAGACATGCCATTCTTTGCATGCAACATTAAATCCAAATCTCATTTTCCTCCATTTCAATACACCTTTCACCTCTTAAACAAAAAAATAATAACCACAGCTGCATGACCAAGTTTTCCATTGTCAAACAAAACCACTGAAGATTAAACTGATATTTTCATACTTGCATACAAAAAGCTGTAGGAAAGATATGCCTATCTGCAAACTCTTCTTATAATGCTGGGAATTTATTCTTTTGTTCTTGGAAGCATTCTTTAAATAGCAATTCATGTGAGCCAATGAATCTCATTAAATACTAAAGTGATAGTATAAAAACACTACTAGATAAATTATTTCTTTAATTAATTGGACGCGGTGCTACAATATAACTCAGAGAAATTTAGGAATTGAGATTTAAAACAGAGTCAAGAGTCAACTGTGGTTCAAAGGTATATTAAAATTACCCTATATTTGGCCCGTACAGAATGATAGAATTGTCTAGGTTGGAAGGGACCTTAACTTTCACGGCTACAATCTGCAGAGACATTTAACATGCATGTAAACTAATTTTCTTTCAGTTTCCTTCCATAGTTTTCATGCAGGCCTTTGGAAAGATGATGCAATAACTTAAAGACTCTTTTCTCTATATACAGCACAGTTCATATGTATCCATAGAAAGCTTCCATTCAATGGTCTGACAAATAGCACCCATAGCAGACACACTGGAGCGTTCTGTCCACAAACAATTGCCTCTAATGGACATGGCTCTGGTATCTAACAAAATCCTTTCTTGCAGGATGTCTTTCATACAATTTACTGTCCTAGAACCAGTGCTAGCCCATACTACACACTTTTCAATTTCAACAAATTATTTTGTTTCCAAATTATGTTTCAAAAAAAAAAATTTTAAGAATCCTATTTTGTTTTAATTTTTTAGAATTGAGTAGACATGGAAGAAATATATGACAATCCAATGTCCCATGTCCCCTGTTCCCTTGCACTTCTCTCTCCTCCCCATGAAAACAAACAAACGAATGTTAAGAGCACTTTAAAGTAGAATATATTTTTTTATCACATCACATGAGACCCCAAACAGGGAAGGGAAGAAAATGGCATCATTTCCTTCCCTTCATTTTCCACATAGTGCAGATAGATACTCATTTAAATGCTGCATCTACTAAGAAGGGATTTTATATCAAGGGAACAGGAAAAAAAAAGAAAAGACTGCACAGTTTCAAGGACTAAAACAATGAGATATTAATGTAAACATTTCTGCCAAATATTATAATAGAACATAAACAAAAATAAAGGGGACATGCACAAAAAGTAGTAAGATAGAACATATATCTACCCAGAGATATATCTGATATAATATCTGATATTAAAAGAATACAGCTCTAGATCAGCAGTGAAATTGATTGAATGATGTTATCTGTAACTAGGATTATCAAAAGGGGAAAGAAAATGAGCAAATACGGGGGAATGACCCATAATATCTATCTTGTGAGTCCCCAATCACATCAATCATCTCTGCTAAGATTACACATTGCTGGAGAGAAATTGGGCTGAAATGTTAATGATCTCATGATTTACATTCTGTCAGAATCCTTTCATTTTCCTCTGCAACCTCAAAAATAGCACTCAAGCTCCAGAGTTCAGAAAAAGCAGAAGGGGAAATCACAATCTCTTAAAACCTATCGTATTTAACAACACAGGTTGTTATTGTTTGCTCTTGTAGCAGTAGTAAAAACAGGCCTCTTCTGTTAAGTACATCATAATAGCTGTTAAAATGTTTCAAGAACTTCAAATGTATTGGGATGATCATTTTAATTCCTTCCAGAACATGAAAACTGTGATAGCAGAGTCAAGGTTGTTGGTTTTTTTTTAGTAAAAACAAAACAAACAAAAAAAAAACTAAAACCAGAATAAAAATTGTCCTGTGAGGAAAATTTTAAGGTTAATCATTCAAATTAATTTCAGGTTGCAAAATACAACTGTTATTTTTAATTTCAGTTGGTCAAGATATTCAGTTATCTCTAATTACCACTTAATTCTGTCTCCAAGAACTTTTGAACTACCAGAACAGACCAGAACTGTTCAAATCTTCCAAAAAAGCTTTGCTAGGACGGCTTCCAATCTGGGAACACATGCTGCTCATTCATACTCAAATCTTTTGCAAGATGTGTCAACTGTCAAAATTTAATTGTGGAGAAAAACATTTTAAAATATCAAAATATATTTTTCCCCTGCTGAAAGGAAGAAAACTGTTTACTGACACACCTCGGAAAGAAAAAAATGTTAAAGATAACTTTTTTTTTTTAAACTAGGTATTGCCTGCTAATACTACTAATAAGTGTAAATTTATGATATAAAAATAAAAAAAAACCAATTATAGCATTTCTAAAGAAAATCAGGAATAGATTCTTTTTTGCATAATTCAAATGTCTTATGGTACGTTCATTGTCACAACATCCCCCATTTCTGATATGATGAATTTATTTTTGCAGTTGAACAACAAGGGAAGCTGATTCAGTGTACTAATTAGAGAAGCAGTTGTTTTGTGTACTATATTTTATACTTGCAATAATTTTTCATGAATACTTGAAAATGGAACCCATCTAATTAACATAGAAGAATATTTTTGCTTCTGAAAGTATCAGCATGGATTACAGAGACGCAATTGACTTAGAAAGGTGAGCACAATAAAGACAAAGAAGTGAGAAAGACGAATTGGAGAAAAGCATTGGAGAGACAGAACAGAGGAAGAGAGATGAGGAAGCAGCACAGGGAATACAACAAGAGGAAAAGAAAGATGGGGAAACCTGCAGCGCAATGCATATGGAAGGAGACGGAAAGAAGAAACACCCGAACATACCAAGAAGCATAAGATTAAAATATAGAATAATGAGAAAAGAAGAGAGTATAAACATCCAGAGAATGGAAGAGTGGCAAAAAATAAGCTATTGTATTAAAACATAAAACTAAAAGTAGGAAGGGATAGTGGAACACATTTTGTAAGTTTTCTTTCCTACCCTTCCCCACTTTGTCTGGGAACATAATTCTCTTAGAATCCCTGTAAACCCAACATAATCAGTAACCCTCACCATCACTGAAAAATCCCTAATTAAATGTGTATTCTAATCAATCTTAATATCTTATAAAATACAGGAAATTGCTTCTTGTAACTCATAATTTTCTTAGGAGGGCAGCTGGTCAAGACCAATTCCCACAGATGCTGTAAGCGTTTCCCTACCTAACTTCCTTCTCCTACCCTTCTGCTTCTTCACTAAAATGAATGAAGCCACTGAACAGTCTTCTTTTCATCATTAGAGAAAATTTAATTAACAAAGTTTTCATGTACAGCAGGAATTAAGCCAAGTAGAAAGCATACATCTTTACCACTTGGAAAGGCAGGCAGAAAATATACTTGAAGCTTTTTAGATGCCACTAATACACCATGTTAAAAAACAAACAAACAAACAAAACCGAAACAAAACCACTTAGCTGGCAATTTTGATCAGACACACTGATTGTTGACCTGGTCTACAAAATGCCAGAATGCATTTGATATACTTTAATAAGTATCTAAACATAGCAACTGGTAAAAATTATTTTGGAAGTCAGATTTCTGTTGAAGCAAGCAAAAACTTAATTGGGATACAAAAAAACCCCAAACCACCCAAAAACCCCAAACCTTCTCAAAAACCCAAAACCCAACCTAAAAACAACTACAATAACAAATCAGCTGCTTTTGTTAAAATGAAACAAACCTACCACGCTAAAAATACTGAGTCTCTACCTTTTGCATTATTTAATCAACACTTTCCAACACAACACAGATTATAACATAAGTATAAAGATGGTATGGCATTTATATATTCTCAATATATATCCACTTAGTTTATACAGGTCTATAATTACATGAGTGTTCATTATTTTCCTTCTTATAATTCTGTTTCTCATGAATCATACATTACTCCAAACCTGCCTGTGATCTCTTAATTTAGCTTAAACTTCCACTTCTTATTCAGTGCATTAGTAAATGCATATAACTATGTATACAAAGAAGAGACACCACTTCCAATGTACGTGCAAAATACTTGCATGTGTGTGCAACTGTTTCCAAGAAACAGCAAAAATAGGTTACTATGTATTTCTTTTTAGATAAAAGCAGCTAAATAAATTAAAAATAATTAGATATTAAAAATAACTGGTATTGTTCCACATAGTTAGCATCAGCATTTGGATCATGCAAGAAGTGGGTGTAAATTGCTATTAGATCACTTCACAAGTGAAACTTATTGCAGGTATAAAATATACTACACAAAACACAGTCATCTTACGTACCAAAAATGACAGCATGGAACAAGGTTGAATTAATCACTCATCTCTCTTAAATAAGGTTTTATTATCCTTTTATACTTACTTGAGGAAGAGTACTTATTAACTGTAATTGACTTGTTATTAGACAAATCAATAGTCTTTTATTTCTTCCTTATTTTCCTTTTAACTTGAATAAACAAGCACCTGTCAAATATTAAAATATCATAGTGAAACAAGGCCTGATGGAGACAAGTGAAAACGCTGTAGATCTTAGAAAACTGGCCAGCAATATGTCAGCACTGGAGGAAGTGCATTTGGCCAGAGTTTTAAGCAGCTATTTATGCTATAATTTCATTAGATAGATTACTCTAGTTCACGTCGTGAGAGCAGGAGTGTCAGTTCTGCAGGACTGAGGTGCTTTGTGGAGCAGTAGCAGAGAGACAGCCTGCTTTTCATGTCATTTGCTTACATCCACCTACTAAAAACTTCTCAGCTCTTGCTAATTAATAAGCTGATCAATGACCACCGGGTGGAAGAAATTCTCTCTCAGATTCTCACATAAATGAGCTGCAAGCAAAATTATACTTCTTGGTATAAAATGAGGTGTCAATCATATCGGCATACAACTTCTGAAAGGAAATGAGTCACTAAGCAGGAAAATCTGCTGAAATGGATAATTAATGGAAGGCTCTTGAAGTGTTTGTTGGTTGCTGATTGCTTCCCTGCCCTATTGTGTTTGCAGTTTCTCCCCAGGAATGCGGAGTAGAGAAGGAAGATGGGGAGCAAGAGGAAGCCTGTAGTCAGGAGACCTGATACACACTGCATTTTCCAGAAAAGACACAGAGCTGACGCATTTCTGGGTGTCAACACAACATAATGCTACTGATCCATGTTCTCAACAGAAAACAGACCTGATCGTTGCATATAGCAAAAGAGGAAGCCTCCGGAAACCTTTGCAGCAAGGACCCATGAGCAGACACGGTCTCACATCACGTGTGATGGAGACATTTCCACAGTCTGAGCATCAGTGTATGATGCTCCGATGACTCTTCAAGCAAAATATTGGTTTAATAGTAGTTTCCCCTTAAAGAAATAGGAGTAATGCTTATGGTGTGGACTATGCTTGTCAAATAGCCCGAGCTGAAAGAAAATAAAAACAACCCACACTGATTTCTGTATACTGAATGTAGGCTTCTAGGATTTTATGCCCATTCTACCCAAGGTCATATTTCAACTGAAATTTAGTAATGCATCATTTGCTAAAATGCATGATAAAAAACAAATGCTCATTAAACTGAGCCCACACTGTATCTATTTCAGTTTACCTGTAACAAAGATTTTTAATAAAAGAATAAAATCTGATTGTGTTACATTATTTAAAGGTATGCCAGTGCCTTATGCTTATCAGATGAACTTGTTAACTTACTATAAGCTTGTCACAACATCAGTCCGAGTAGAACTTTGCAGTAAAAGGTAGCCTCTTGCATAAATATTTGCAATGAATACAAATACAAAAATTTGCATTTACAACCTATGAATTCATAGCTTGCAAGTAATCAGAAAGCCAATGCAAAGACTGTCAGAACAAAGGCAAGAAGAATCATTTAACTAAAACCCTTCCTTTCTCTTGCAAGTGCTTAAATTCTGTTTTCTGAGTGATCTGGCAAGTTCATGAAGGTGGTGGTGGTCCCTTCCCCTGCCTACCTGTGGCAGAAGTCAGCAGGCAGAAATGACTATGGTTACCTCAGAACAGACAAAGCCAGCAGGTATTATGAAAAAAGATCCTGTGAGCTGAGCACTTGAATTATGCAACTTGGGCTGAATTAAATTACTCAGTAGACACTCTATTCACTCCTTGCACGGAATCGACATTTAGGAATGGATTCAAAGCTGGGAGAAATGACATGACTTTAGTATCTTTCGGTACCCCAGTAGCACTGAGGGGGTCTAACAAAGATGCGGTTGCATGTTCCTGTAAGAAGGAAGAGCTCCTTCCTTTGAAAAACTTGGACAGCTAATAAGCAATTTGTGGTATCAGCCTTGTTTAGTTGTTATCAGAATGCTGTAACGATGCTAAATGGCTTCATAAAAGTTAATCAATACATAAGTTTTCAAAATCATTTTAAGAACTACTGAATTATTTTCTGAAAAGTTTTGAATGAATGAACTATCACATGTTGAAGAAATTTGTAGTAAATAAATCCACAGAGCAGCATAAACTGTACTAGCTCCGATTTTCTGGGGAATTAGATGACTGCTAACCATGATTTCTTTCATGGCATCACATTCAGTGAAATCACTTGTAAAATAATTAGTATTGCCTTTATCTTTCTTGAACTGCTTCTGTGACAAGTTCTTAACTATGGTTCCAGCTATTACCCTTCAAACAGCTTTTATTTGATTATGCTGTCATAAAAGTGAACTGTTAGTAATTCCTCCTTCTCTCCCAATCAGTGGTTTAAACAAAAACATAAGTCCTTCTTTGGTCTTTTTATGCAATAACCCCATATGACAAAAGTTTGGTTCAGCCTTGTGGCTGAATAAAGGCAATTTTGTGTCAATGTAGTGTCTGAAACTAACACTCACTGGTAATACCAGATTGTCACTGGGAAGTATTTTATTGTTTTGTCTGCCAAATAATGGCTATCTTCTTTCCAGTTCACCCAGTTCAAGACTGTTAGGCTATGAACATGGCAACTTAGGAAATTTTGGGTAGGCACAGATGTTAATTTGAGACTAACTTGATTACCGCCTTTGAGGTAAAGAAGCATACAGAGAACTGTTAAAAAAACCCACCCCAAACCATGAAAAGTTCTTGATCCTACAAAATGCAGCTCAGTAACAGTCCATAAGTACAGATACAAGGCTTTTCTGTTGTTCAATACAATTACCAAGGAAGCAGCCTGTAGACGTTTTTCTTTCAAAGTCTTGGAGAATGTGGCAGATAGCTAAACCATTTGTCAGCCCCCAAGATACATATCCTGAGGTGGATTATTAAATTAAATGCATTGAGAATAGTAATGATCTCTAAGTATGATAGTTTCTTCAATGCTTCCCTATTTTTGTCTTAGCGTACATCTTACATTGCTAAAGGAAATTTTGATACTAAAATTAAGAACTTGAAGAATAATTAACATTTTACACTTGGTAAACTACATGATCCCTTCACATTTCAACCCATTTCCTGGGATGCTGCCAAATAATAGAAATAAATAAATAAATAAATAAATATTATTAAAAAAATAGAGGAGGAAGAATGGTTAGGTGGTGGATGGCACAGAAATAATTTGACAAGAACTGTATAGCTACTCTAATTTTACCCCTCACTCTAAAACAGCAGTTATAGTGATATTTCTTGTATTATTTAGCTTTTGTATAACAGAACCAGAAGACTAAAATAATGATCCAGAAAATATTATTACTTTTTTTCTTTCTTCTATACCATGTTCAATGGTACTGCCTCATACTACAGAATATTTTAAATTATGTTATGTTTTTTGAGCTAATTGTTGCATCACTTATATGTACTTCTAAAGAAGTAACCTAGTGAGGCAGCCTATAAACAGCAGTTAAAACAGCTCTCTATGGGAAGTCCAAGTAATACAGGGGCAATATGCAATATTAGATATTTCAGGGCACAGCAGGATTAGAGAGTGACAGAAATCCAGAATCAACATGAAAGATCCTAACTGACATAGGATTACTGCACCAATCTGTGCAGACTTGTTTACTGGTTTAACTGCTGGATGTATAATTTCTGTAATTAGAGTCTGACCGGCTAAGGAACGTTGCAATGCAGCTGCAACACCCTAAAGAAATTTTAGACAGGCTATTAAAGAATGATTTATGAAGCAAGCTTTTGTTCAACCAAGTGATTAGAATTTAATAGCATTGCCTACTTAGTGTTGAACTGGACATAACCAGGCTAAGAAACAATAAACAAGCAGAAAAGAAAAGGGGAAAAAAAAAGAAAAAAGAAAAAAGGCATACAATATCTTCTGCACCAGAGCTATGGAGAATAACATTGTGGTAAAGTAACCAAAAAACTTCAGCCTTTCATTTTAGGTAGTGCCTCATCCCAAATGTTGTGCTGAACTTCTAAACCAGATTATTTTTCCATTTGAAAAAAATTAAGAGCTACAGTATGATGCCTAGTAAAACCTTATTTTTGTTTTGGGACTCTGAGGAAAGGGAGAAAGAATACCTAAAATAGTGCTTTGGATAGGGGGGAATTATTCAAATGTTATTTTTTAGAAGGCCTTTTTTAAAGGGGTTTTGGAAATAAAAAAGGTAGGGGAAACAGAAAGAAGAAAAAAAATATTTAAAGGATCTTAGAGCTGATGGTAATTTTTTTTCCTTCCTAAGCAAACTTTCTTACTAAGTGGTGTCCTGTCAGTTGTCAAAGTCTGAAACCTGATTACCATTAAATGTAATGAGAGTTGGATTGTGTTTGCAGGTTGTCTGACCATTAGTCCACATTTCTGTTGGGAAGAAAACTGGTTTATTCACAGTTCACCTTATAACAATGAATGACAGCAAGTCCATTTAGTATATTTCTGATGGCGTTTCAAAACAACTTTGCACTCAGCAAAAGAGAAATGATGGGTGTCAGAAAGAACATAAATTCAACACAGATATGCTCTGCTCATTAGCAGATGGATTTGAAGTACAGATTTCAGTTGAAAAAGAATGTACAAAATTGCAAATGGACACCTACTTGCAGCATTATGGGATGCTCTCTCAGACAACCATCTGTGCTGGGCAAGTACTCAGTAATATGTTCAGAAACAAAACAACAGCTGAAGTTTACGCAGAAGCTTAGGAAGTGGTCCCATTGAATCCCACCAAACAGCTCTTTGCAGTTATGAGCAGGTACTCACATCACTCCAACACTGTAGTATGATATAGAAAGTACCCGGAGTGCCAGCAGTGGAAAAAAAGATATACAAAATAAGTAGGCAACATTGGGGGATAGTCTGGGAAAAGTTCTCTCAGATTTTTTGTGACTACTACAGCATATAGTTCATCCTAACAGTTGTCTTCTTTTCCTGCTCTCATACTACTCTCATTTCTTGTTCAAGACACAGGCTTTTAGGAAGGATTGAATGTGATTAGCCAAGCTGGGCTAGGAAAATTATTCTGCGCTTCATAAAATTGCTTGCAAATGGGAGCGAGGCGAGGAAAGAAAAGCTGGTAATATTTGTGCTGACAGAGATCAATGAAGTATGACATTTATGATGTGAAGATGCATGAAAACTGTACAGGAAAATAAAGGCTTGATAAGATGACCTTGATGAACATATTGAACAGAATTAGAGAGAACTATAAAGGGCAATCTGACTGCTGAATTTCATTTGGGAGAAAAAGAGAGAGGGTATGATGTTTTTAGGAAAGCCAAAGTTGAGAAAATGGTGTCAGTATCCAAATCGAAGATGAAAGTGAGAGCATCCGAACCAAAACAACAGAAAAAAAATGTGTAAAAGAAATAGAAGTGATGTTAGGACACAACGGGGACTTAATGAGAAGAAAGGAGGGACACTGGTTTGAAACTTTTAGAGCAGTTAAGATAGTTTGATTGATTGAAAGAAAGTAATAATATACTCTGGTTCAGTTTCCAGACTGTTTGTGGAAAATACAGTTGGGTCATGGAGAGAAAACTGGAAAAGTGAAAGTAATCAAACAGAAACTTGGGAGGGAAGGAACATATGAGCCAGATAAAATGCTATTTATAATTTCTATAATAGGCCAACAAACAAACATCAGATCGATATTTCTTCCTGTTTGTGGCATCAGCTTATGTTGCTGTCCCAGAGGACTGAGCCTGGGGTGACATCCTGTAGGAATCATACTGGAACATAACTGAAGGCTAATTCACAGACTAGTATTTGATTCCCAGATGTCATACCCAGAATATTTCTAGAAAGAAGTTTAGAACATAGCGCTAAGAGTATGACAGGTTCATCGTAGGGAAGAAGGCATTCAGATAACTAAACATGTGACTAGTGCAGAGGGAAAGTAATAAAACCTTTTATTTAATGGTGGTAATGAAATAACCTGCTATTGCTGTTCTAAGTGTGCAGATGAAAGACGATGGTGACAACTTTCAGAAAACTTAAAGGGTGAATAAACTCATCATCGAAACTTTCAATGAGCTGCCTTTCGGAATTGTAGATCTATTTGTCAAAATACCTTCAGTACACGCACTATTTTATCTCTTACTTTGTGGACAGCTGTGTAATCTTCTCCCTTGCACTACTACAATTTAAATATAACCATGTAATATACTTTTTGCTGTCTTTTTAATTTCCTCAGCATCAAATGAAACCCAATTATTCCTCTTCTGAGAGCCTCTGAATAGCTCTTAACATAAATTAAAATCTTCAGTTATATAAAATGCAACAGTATTAGCAAAAATATGGATTTAAATTCTATGAATGAAGAAAATCCAAACACACTGATATTGACAGACAACCATATGTTTGACCACAAGTTCACACAGCACAATAATATTTGGAAAACAGCCTAGCAAAAAAGAAGTTGCATTACTAGAAGAGAAATTTAACTGACAAGGAAATTTACAAGGAAGAAATTCTTCATCTAAATACCTTGCTGCTTCATCACTAGCATTTTAACCTCTGAAGTATCTGACAGCATCTTGGGTTATAGCAATTAGTAGTTAAGTGTACACTAAAGATGACTGAAAGAATTGATTGAAATTCCTCTGTTTATCAAGGGATAATGGAATCCAAGAATATTTTGTAAGCTTTCTGAATGTAAATGTGAAATTTTAAGGCCAGAGAAGGAACTCAAGTAATGTCACCAGAAGAGGGTGCAATACTGTAATCCATGCTTATCACCATTTTGATGGTTTTCATTCACATGTAGTTCACAAAATCCCCTTTCTCAGTCTGGGAATCAAGGGTCCCATAGATGGCACTAAAAACAGGAGGCATCATTAAATATTAGGGAAAAAAAGTAGGTACAATTTTTAGCTAGCCATTGAAAATTGTCTGGACACGCATTATATATATATAAACACTTCATGGCAGAGCTATATCTTCTGAATAGCAATTTACTGCCCTATGAAAAATATAATGCAACTTCTTATTCTTATTCAAAAGCTTGTATATGCCCAAGATTTCTAACTCCTCACTGAGCATTCATTTTCTCAGAAAAGATGCCTGACGCCTGAGAAACACCTTAAATTATTTCTGTAGTAACACAACAACCAAAACTCAGCTGCTGTTCCACCAATGTGAAAAATGCAACAAGTTTTACATCATGGCTTGATGCTTATTTGTTTTCATAACAGACATGTAAAATGCTTTGGGCTCTAGCTAAATAAAATAAAAAGCAAAGAAACATGCTATGCTATTTGACACTATGTAAACGTTAAAGCTTCTTTCATTATGACCCAATTTGTATATCAAGTTTTGGACTGATTTTTTTTTAATAAATTATATGCCAATAAAAAATAATAAACTACTGGAATAGGATACCTAACATAACGGCTAGTTACGAGGGAGAAGCAGCCTTTTATTTAGCATCTTACATTTAAGATGTTTTAAATGTAGTGGTGTGAATATCCATTTTGTTGTAGCAAGTTCCTCCATCAGATGGAGATGCTGAGGGAAGCAAAATGGAACAGAGCACCTGCTCTGTAAAGCTCCTTTGAAAACATTAACACAAGTTTTCATCCTCTGCTATGTGGTTTCACAGGTTTAAGTGGGGAACAGAACTTCAGACTGGCTTTCATCTACATTTTTCTTAGAGACCACTTCTGCTAAAAGGAGACAGACTTCACATAGCACCTCAAATCTATGAGCAAACAACAAAATGAAATAAAGTACTCACTTTCATCCAAAAACATCAGGTAAAACTGCTTTGAAGTGTATTTATAGAGACACGGACTCTTGGTACCTGTTATACATAATGCTTCTCTATAAAGCATGTGAAACGTACTGGTGCCAGACTACATTAAAGACACTTAGACTATTTCATTGCTTTGTCTAGATTATGCTTTAAAATAATTAGGCCATAAAATACAAATTTTGCTTGGAATTTTTTTAAATCATATGGAATAAAATGAAAATCAAATAATGAAATATTATATTATTAATAATAATTACTACCATTAACTATTATTCATAATTACTATTATATATAAACACAGTAAATTCAATATTTTTTATCTTCTTAATAAGGAGGAGAAAACTTGGATAGATCAGCACTAACTTGTAACCCTCTAATAGTGGCTGAGATGGGGAACATTAGGATTGTTTTCTGCTGCCACTGTAGCAGCCCCTGAACATTCCCAGCAGTGCCATGACAGGGCCAGAGAGATCATTTTTAATGACTGTACAACCAGAAATGTTTTGCATGATCTACATCTTAATTGCTCTTGTTCCCAAAGAACAGAACATCAAGTTTTAAAATACACAGTGGGGGACTGAAGACTCTCTTTAGAAAATTTATGACGTAAATATAGGACAACAAGGACTTTGAAACTCATTCATACAATGCCTTTCAGAGTAACACTTCTGCTTTAGTTGCAAAAATACTCTTCTACTGCTATTATTCTTTAATTTTTAATATTTATTTTTTAACTGTGATATCATTTCATCTAGGAAAAGGTTCCATATGAGCAGTCCCATGAATTAAATCATAAAAGAGTGCATAAGAGTAACACCTTCTTTTAGTCATTAAAACAACTGAACAAGTATTAAGAAATTGTCACTGTCCTCTGAGTTCTGTTTATTTTTGTTTCAAAAGTGTGAAAGTAGAGGTGAAGTTTGTCAACACCTTATATGTGTACAAGTGAGTCAGAATAAGAATACTTAGATTTTCCACATCAAGTCCAGTCTTTTAGGTTACCTTTTAGGATCCAATCAGTGAAAGATCCTGCTCAGTCTCGTTGGCCTTTAGCACTACCGTAATAAAGGCATGTACATTTCTTCAGAGAATGGCTCCAAAGACAGTAATACAGAGCTCATTCCTTCACAGATTACTGGCAGCCAGTTTGCAACAACACTGTGCAACAAACCTGTGCTTAATCCTCTTTGATAAAGATCCCAAGTAATCTGCCATCCTTTTCCTTTAGTCCAAACAAAATCCCACAACCACAAAAACAACATCAAAGAAATGATGAGCAACAGACCCACCTGAGCCAAGGATCTGTTAAAAAAAATTATTATCTGATTTTCCAGGAGTACACTAGTGGTATTTGTTATTGATTCGAGACAAGATACATTTAAATCTCAGTGATTTTGTGGGTTTTTCTTTCTCTCTGCAGATGTTCAAACTGTTGAAAACTTACTTCAAAATAGCTTATGCTACTTTTCTCTTTCTTATCCTGAAGTGTTCAGGTTATCATTAACTGGGCATCAAATCTCATTCCTCATATTTATTCAGTTAAGACTCATCCTCACCTAGTGCTACCATTTCCCAAAGGGTATTAGAACAGAATGGTTAAAGCATAGGTAAGTTTCGGTAACTGAGAAAATAAGGTCTTCCAAAGAGGGAAACGAAAAGTCATTTGTCCTAAAAAGATGATGCTATTGTTTACAAAGTGTATAGAATGTAATCTGATTCGCGAAACTGTATTAGCATTTCTTTGCTCTAACTAAAAAGCTTGGTAAGTACTAAATTAGAATGTTTCCCCTTAGAATACCTTTCTCTTAAAGACTTTGTCTCAAAAATCTTGGGTTTTTATACAGTATCCCGTTGTATGTGATAATCCTCCACATAAAGTCCCTCTTGTGGATTTCATTGAGTTTAAAGAAAGCCACTTAACATTAATCCAGTTTTTCCAGTTTTAGGTTGGAATGTTATTATTTTTGGACTAGTTCATCAAATCATTTTAGATATATAAATATATTCCTTCATTAAATCTATAACCAGTCTCATTTGGGTTGCATTAATTCCCTCAAAGTCAAATCTTGCTTCATTTATGAGATTAGTGGCATTGATTTCAGAGGTTTAAGCCAGATAAATACCTGCACTTAATGGAACAATTGTATCAGTCCTACTCTGTCCATAAGGTATATATTAATTGTAAAGACGTCTTCTTCCCACCCCCTCCCGCCTTTCCCCCCACTCCTCCTTTGGTAAATGAATTAGCTGTGTTGTTCTTCAGATAAGTGCATGCTTTTCAAATAAGTGCTTAGTCTCTAACCCTTCTTTGAGGCTGATTTTATCTTTCTTTTTCTCTTAATTTGTTTCAAACTGAACTGTATTTGACCCCGCATCTACAGTGATTGAAACCTTTATAAACCAAGTATGATGTTTAATTTCATCTTATTTTAAAGGGTTTATTCCTGTAAAGGATACTTAAGTGGAAGTTACAAGCATGGCATGACATGTTATCTTCCAGGCCAGTAGCTTGCTGGGATTCTGAATGCTTGCTGGAATGCAAGAACAAGCAGCAATTGAGACGCAATATTATCAGGTACAGATAATCCCTTTATTTCATATATAACCCTAGTGGACTTGAAGTGAGTATCATGTGGTCTTCTACAACTTAATACAACTGCAACAATCCCAAAGGTCTGCAAAACATTTGTATTACTTGCCACCAAAGCCCCAAACTACTTCTATTACACTTTCAGAAGCTTCAGAACCGTGGAATAACGGGAGCCAGAACTAACATGCCACAGAAAGGAAACAGGAGGGATCAAGAATATAGAAATCACAGAATCTTCATGGTTGGAAGGGACACTTGAGATCACTGAGTCTAACCAAAACAAAACAAAACAAAACAAAACAAAACAAAAAACCCACACAAGACCAAAACAAAAAAACCAACAATCTCAGGTACTAGAGCATGCATGAATCTTATGGTCATGTCAAGAATCTAGAAATCGCCAGGCAGCTTTACTAGCTAATCTTCGAAAGTGATTCACAAAAACGTCACCCCCACCCCCTGTCTCAATTTAACATTGAATTCATGAGAAAAAATATAACAATGATACAACAGAGATCTTTAATATTAGCCCCCCTTTTTCCCTATTTAAAGTCAATATTATAAACTTCCAATGAATGTGAAAAAAAAAAAGAAAAACTGAAAAGGCAAGTTATGTATCACAGTGAAAAATAATTCTTTACTGACCTGAAAGCATTTGATTAATATTCTGAACAGTGATGCAAACAAACAGTGATCTGGTTTCTTCTCAGCTTGCCTCCTGGGAGTGACTCAGCAATCCACAGTTTAATTTTTAAAGGTTTAATTTTCTATCATCAGTAATTCCTTTCAATTCCTTGTATAGAACACAGTAAAAATCTGAAGAAGTCATTTTTAAGATGCAAGAAAATATACGAAAGAGAATCACAGAATCTTCTAGGTTGGAAGGGACCTTCAAGATCATCTTGTCCAACC
>JAOXJM010000063.1:6777343-6790094 GCA_026413425.1 Tringa solitaria
CATCAAAGAGTTCCAGAAAAAATTATAATAATGTTAGAGAATGCAGAGATACAATAGGTTTTTCCTAGTTATTTTATTCTGATATAGATACACCCTCTATCCCTGATGAGAAAATTTAATCCCCTGTAGCTTGCTCATACTTTTTGTTTCTCAAGGTCATTCTAAAATAGGTAATACCTATTCCAAAAAATAGCAAATATATTTAAATTAGTCATAAGGAAGATGTTACCTTCAACTAAAGATGTTTCCAATCAAATTTTGGAGAGTATTATACTTGATACATGGCAAAAATTACATTTTATATGGTTCATGATGCTAATCTCTATCCATATCAAGTAGAGATCTGCAATGTCTTACATGTCCCAAGACAATGTCATACATTCTTTTTTTTACTAGGTAAGTTTGTAATTGAAGTTGTCTCAGGTGAGAGATTAGACCTTATACTATTAGGATACCTAACCCCCACTCTTTGCAGCTGTTCCGAGTTCCAGAATTTGTCCATAGCCTAAGTGTTCCTATGTGAATATCTGGCCTAGTTACTAACTCTACTCCTCATTAGTCTCTTTGTATGATCACCCCTTAATCTCTGATCTGATTAATTTATTTTATGGCCCAGGTTTACTAGTCTCAGATCTTTTCAATTCTCATTTCAGATTCTCCAAAATGCATATTTCTAGGCTTTCCAAAAAGCATGCCACTTAACCATTATATAGACAGTTTCTCCCTATTTTATACTCTAAATTATGCTCCCCAATTCTATCCACTTCTCATATGTATTCCTTTAAATTAAACACAGCCTCAAGAATCTGTTATTGTCCTTACATACTTGTAGTATATAAAGACAACATACTTTCGGCCCTCTAAGGTTTCAGTGAGGAAAAGTCTCTTAGTTTTTAGCTATAAAAAGCCACTTCCATGTCTAAATTACTAAAAATGTAATGACTGAGCTTTTTATTTTCTGCTCTCTTTAGAGAAGGGTAAGCTCTTACATTCCTAGGAAATCAATGCAGCTGACAATTATAAGTATTTTTGCTGACTCAGTCTGATTTCTTTAAAAATAACTATTGAATGAGTTTACTATGATCTATGACTCAGAAAATATGTAACACAGCAAGAAATAATTTTAACACATAAAATCTATTAATGTTAGAAAAATAGGGATTGCAAAGCAGCAAAATCCTTCTAACAAAGAATCACAAGTATCAGGACAACTACATTTAACAAAAGAAACTTGTAAATTCAGAAACATTAGCATCAATACCACATAACGAGAAAGAAAAAAGCTAAACAGTCAAAGAATTGGGCTAGAAATCTTTGTAACATATCAGGCTTATTGATATTTTCTCCAAAACACCTGCATTCTATGTGTTTAGGATTAGTGAATCTTGATCTAAACTGTGAAAAATACTTATTTTGTCAGGTCAGTGGCTGGAAGTACCAGTAGCTGGTACTGATACAGTGTGGGCATTTTATGTTGTTTTTTTGAACTGAGCAATGTATATGTTTATAGAATCATAGAATTCTTTGGGTTGGAAGGGACCTTTAAAGATGAGCAGGGACATCTTCAACTAGATCAGGTTGCTCAGAGCCCTGTCCAACCTGACCTTGAATGTTTCCAGGGATGGAGCATGTACCACCTCCCTGGGCAACCCATTTCAATGTTTCACCACCCTCATTGTAATAAATTTCTTTCTTATATCTAGCCTAAATCTACCTTCTTTTAGCTTAAAAACATCACCCCTTGTCTTATTGCAACAGGCTCTGGTAAAAAAAATCTCTCCCCGTCTTTCTTACAAACCTCCTTTAAGCATTGAAAGGCCACATAAGGTCTCCCTAGAGCCTTCTCCAGGCTGAACAACCCCAACTCTCTCAGCCTGTCCTCATATCAGAGGTGTTCCATCCATCTCATCTTTTTTGTGGCCCTCCTCTGGACCCACTCCAATAGATCCTTGTCTTTCCTATGCTGAGGATTCCAAAGCTGGATGCAGTACTCCAGGTGGGGTCTCACCAGAGTGGAGTAGAGGGACAGAATCTCCTCCCATGAACCTGTTTGCCACACTTGTTTTGATGCAGCCCAGAATACGGTTAGTTTTCTGGGCTGCAAGTGCACATTGTTGGCCCATGTCCGGATTTTCATCCACCAGTACCCACAAGTCCTTCTCAGCAGGGTTGCTCCCAATCCTTTCATTCCCCAGTCTGTATTTATGACAGGGATTGACCTGACCCAGATGCAGGACCTTGCACTTGGCCCTGTTGAACTTCATGAGATTCCCACAGGCCCACTTCTTGAGTTTGCCCAGGTACCTCTGGATGGCATCCCATCCCTCAGGGATGTCAACTGCTCCACTCAGCTTGGTGTCTAGATACAAGATATCTATATATAGACTAGATATAAGGAAATTTTTTTTTACAATGAGGATGGTGAAACACTAGAACAGGTGGTAGATGCTACATCTGTTTTCAAACAGGGACCATGTTTCTCTGGATTTTTTAGATACTTTTTCATTTACATAGTGGAATGCTTCAAATTTGTCTCAACATCTTAAATCTTTAAGATGAGCTAAAAATAGCACTTAAACTTTGCTTTTCAGATAGATTACATCTTGCTGATTATTATGAATTTAACAAGTATGTATCACTTAACAGTAAAGATATTTTTTTTTACTAGATTTAAAATCTTGGGAGAATTTCAATTGTGGTGCACAAAACTCAAGACTCAAGAGTATTGGATTCCCCAAAAACTTACCCAGGTTAAAAAATTCCACATATTCAGATTCATTCCATTAAGAATTTTGTGTGACACCTCAATTTCAAACCACCTAAAAGCTGTGTGGGCTCTACTTTGATTCCAATTTATCTACACCTAGTTCCAAAATAAACAGTGTTCGTTGTTGTTCATGTTTGAACCAGTGAAGAGATGGTACTACGCCATCTAACTATGAAGATAGTTTTTCTATGCCAAACTCAGACACTTGTTCAACCAACCTTGCAATTCACTTCTGAGGATCTCCTCTCCATTAAAACTTGATACTTCCATAAGTGAAATAAAAAATGCAAGTATGATCAAGGCAAAGCTACTTCAAAATTCAAACAAATGTTGACAGAGACTTTTTCCTAAATATTTTTGCAGCTCTAATATTTGCTGATAATGAAGGCTGTTGTTATTTGTTGTACTTCTTTTTTCCAGTACTCAAACAACAAACTATATGGAGAATCAGAAGATAGTGCAAAGAAAAACACATCAGTGTCACTAGGTATAGTAACATTGAACATCTGTTTTGTATCTCTCTTCTTGCCTACTACTCTAGAGAATGGATGTTTATTTTGATTTCTGTATCTGTTAGCCATGTTGGAAAAGAACACCTGGGTATATTTTGTGATTTGTGTGGTAAAATTTTGTGGCAGTTTTGCAGTACTCACATAATGTCTGAAGAAACTCCACATGTGTGATTTTTATCATCCTTTTCAGGATACCACCTCCGGCTGCTCAATAAAATGACTAAAATGAATAATTTCAGCCTGCAACACTTCAATCTATTCAGGACCGATAAATATCTATACAGTATGTCTGCTTCCCTCTTGCTACCCCCAAGTCATTCATTACTTAAACATTCCCATCTGGCCACTACATCTCCTTGCTCATTGAATCATCTGGCACACGCTTCTTTTCCCTCCTTTGTCTGATAAGATATATTGTGATTATTTTCACTATGTTCCTCCAATTTGTGGAGACAAATTAGAATGAGAAAAATAAAGAGAGAGATATATTAAAAACTTTCAAAATCATAATTTCTCCTAGTCATGAGCTTCCAAAACATCAATATACCTTACTACACTATTTTTCAAGCTGTTCTCAAATGCTTTACCAATATGATAACAAATGTTGCTACTGTGGTCAGATTTCAGTTGAACAATTACCTCTTGCCCACACTGCAGACCAGTATTTGTAAGGTGGAGTAAGCACGACTATAAGCAATTCAAATCTAACGGAATAACTCCTCTTTTGCAGATGGAGGTGTCCATTTAGGCACACTTCAAGCCTGACAGAACCCTAACAGCCTTTCAATAGTTACCACTGATGCTATTATGTCGCAGGGGTAAAGAAAACCTCCACAAGGTGGGGATGGAGTGGGGGAGGAGAAGCACTTTATTTCATTATTTTTTTAGATATCTGAAGTAATAAATTTGGTTGCACTACTAAAAGTGCGAACCCTTTAAAGAATCATGAAAGAAAATATAAATATTTTCCTTCCCCTTGGGTATTTGTGCAAGGTCTCACAGCTCAGAATGAAGATGAAAATATTGAAGATTATAGAATAGACTATTTCAGTCAGAAAGGACTTACAATGATCATTTAGTCCAACTGAGTGAGCCCTGAATTGGTCAAGAAGTTAAAGTGTGTTATTAAGGGCGTTGTCCAAAAACCTCTTAAACACTGACAGACTTGGAGCATCAACCACCACTCTAGGAAGCCTGTTCTAATGTTTCCTAATGTCCAGTCTAAACCTCCCTTGGTGCAGCTTTGAACCATTCCCAGGCATCCTGTCACTGGATACCAGGGAGATCAGCACCTTCCTCTTTTCAGGAGAGCCATGAGGTTGTCCCTCAGCCTCCTTTTCTCCAAACTAGACAAGCCCAAAGGCCTTAGCTGCTTCGTATAGGACTTTCCTTCCAGCCCTTAACCCAGCTTTGTTGACCTCCACTAGACACATTCAAGGATGTTCAGATCCTTCGTAAACTGTAGGGCCCAGAACTATGCACCGTATTCAAGGTGAGGCCACACCAAGGTGAGAACTAAATGTATCAAAATCAGCAGAACTTCAAGCAAGTTAAAAAAATAGCAAGATAAGTGCTATAATTTCCATGCAAGGGTGAACATGGTAATTCACCAAACAGGTCACTATTTTAACTAAGAACAGAACAGCCACAGCCTCACAACTGCTCTTGCATGCAATCGTAGTATTCACACAGAACTTTTCCAGAATCAGAAAGCGGAGTTTAAGGTCTAAAGGAGATAGCTTAAATTGCTACTTTAAGAGGAGAGCTGCTACCTTTTAACGTGGTCAACAGTTAGCAGAGCTGTCCTCTCCATTGAGACCTGCTCTCTCTGGGGCACACAATCTGTGTGTGACCTGCTGCTGTTGTTAGCCAAAGCAGACACTGCAGTGTGCTTAAGAAATGTAGGCCAGCCAGGAAAAGCATGGGAAAGGAGGGCACAACACACCTACAAAACTCCCGTGAGGTACTTTGGTGCCTCCTCATTAGGCAGGCACTAATTAGGTTCAGACAGATCCATAATGAAATGCTTCTTGATTTGGTTCAATTAAATGTTTCATTTGATATGATTTGACCAAAAATACAATAGATTGTTTACATCTCATCAAAAGGAAAAGCGAAGAATTTCAGTATTACACCCATGTGGACACACTTTCCACTGGAGGAGAGAGAAATCAGGAAAAATCTAGTGATAATTCTTTGAATTGCATTATATTATAATGCATAATATTTTAAAGTCAAAAGCACATTCAAGAATATCAGTGCCTTATGTTGAGTTACGAGGCAAGACAACGCTTCATATGAAATACTACTTCACTGTTCACCAGTTCATGTTGACATTTTTCATAGTATCAAATTTGAATAGATGGATCCAGATTGTGCTGGAGAATATATTAAGGATCCAGTTCCATTTTCAACTCTGAATTTTATCAAAGTTTTATATTAGTTGATATGCTTTTAAATTCCAGATCTTGAAGGAAAGAATGCCATATTTTACTTTTATTAAGAAGTGTTCAATCATGAGGAAAAATCCTGAGAATGTGAACCATTATGTTTAAAATAAAATAATTTCTGCACTTTGATCTTTATTTTTAGATCAGTTATCACCTTTATTTTACACAGTTATCCCTGATAGTATTACTGCCCAGTTAAGAAAAACTTTATTTAAGAAAAACATTACACTAAGTGTAGCATCATTTAGCTTAAACTGAAGAAGAGTTTGAAAAGAACCTTCAGTCAAATTGAAGCCTTATGAAGTACTGACAATAGAGAAATTCCTCTTTTTTAGTGTATACATACATAATACACATAGTTAAATAAAATTCTCCAGCCTCCTTGATACTATGACAGCTATCGATTTGGTTTCTTCCTTTCTTTGAAATGATGTGTCTGAAATAAAGCATGCTTTTCCTGGCTTCACTAGCAATTATTGCCAATCTTAAAAACCTGTTAACCTATTGATTCCATAACCTTTCTCTGTTAAAATATTTTCTATCCCTACCTTGGAAGCGATTCCTAAGGAAAAAAATAATTGTAATTTTTCTCTTAGCTGGATTAAAATACATCTTCCGTTTACCACATAGGACCATAGAAGACCAAGTTGGAAGGGACCTCAAGGATCATGTGATCCAACCTTTCTTGGCAAAAGCATGGTCTAGACAAGGTGGGCCAGCTCCCTGTCTTAATGCAGTATAAAGAAGTCACCTACTGTTCTATGCAGAAAACATCTGTGCAGTAACGTAAAGATTATTCCATTAGACACATGAATACACCTGAGAACTCTGTGCTAGTAAATCCATACAGTGTGCCTAGATGTCTTATACTATTAGTATAAGGCACCATAGTTGTGTACTTCCCTGTTACAATAAACACTTTGTGCTGTACGTAACAGTTGGAGCTATGCTGTTGTGCTTATCAGATTTAAATTCAAAGTGCTTGCAAAGAACTTGACAGGTTGAGAACTTGTAAGATCTACAGAATTTGCAAATACAATGTCTCGGCAGACAGAATTAATCTTAATGCAAATAATACTCATTGCAGATACTGTTTTTGACCAGAATAAAAAGCAACAACAACAAACTAGAACTAGATACAGGGTCACCCAAACTTGTTAAATATATGACCCCCAGCATGCACACTAACAAAATAACCTGTATGAGAGGTGTTAACTGTACAAAAGATCTTCCTATCGGTGTTATAAGCCAAGTCATCATTTACTTACCACAAAGAGCATATTGCACGTTTACCAGGCATCCCACTATTGTCAAATTCACGTTTCTTCAGCGCTAAGGAGTTATGAATCAAAGGAAAACATTAAGAAGTGTTTCGTCAAACACAATTCTACCTCCTCAGGACATGGTAATGAGATATCTGAAGGAAACCACCACCAATAAGGTATACAAAAGCTCTGCTTAGGGCCCTGAGACAGGAAACAAGAAACTCAGCCGAGAGTGAAAAGGATCAACAAAGTAAACATGTCCCACACAAGAAAATGGATTACTGAGTGGGGATTGCAGACTTTGTAGAGCAACTACCCCTGCAAATTATGCTTCCACTGAAGGTTGTTCTGGCTCTTTTTGCTTTATCCATGTAAAAAATGAAAGCAAAATTTTCTCCTATCAAAATGTCTTTAGAAGTGCTGTAGAAATCATATATTAATGTTAGTGAATATTTGGGGAGAAGCAGCACTGTCCCTTCTAAAGGATGATTGTCTTGCAAATTAAGACAGACAGAGCCAAGAATTTGGTTCTGGAAGGATTAGATCCTTATATATGACCATTTAATGAGGCCTAGGCAGGCAACAAAGAAAGCATTAAAAGGAGTTGTAGCTTTCTTTTTTGACAAAGCATGGAATTATGACACCAGAAGTAGATATAGTCCTTTTAAAATTCAAGATATCCTAGATCTTGAAGGTATGCAATTCTTTAATTTTCTGCTTTAAAACATAAGCTGCCCAAAGGGAATAGATGTGTTCTCAGTTCTGTTCCCTTTCAACAAAATTCTATCCTGTGTAGCATGTGGTGATGCTAATGAATCTGCATTTCTTTTTCCAAAGGTCTGCTTCTGTTTCATCAACTAATGTTATTAAGACCAACACAAAAAATTTGCTCATTTTATGCACTTTACTGTAGCTTAGTTCTTAGACATTTATTTTTACAAAGTGCATATATAATCCTGTCATACTTGATGAGACAAAATTTCTACAAACTAGAAAGGAAAATAAAAAAAAGTACTGAAAACACTTTGAGGTCCAGCAAAGTAACTGGCTAACACTATATCTTTTATTAGCTCTGAGCAGCAGTACTGTCTGCAGTATGGTTACTCATCTTCATATTTTCCCATTAACATCTACCATATGCCTAGAGTATCTATTTAACACAAAACTGTAATTATTTTACCTAATTAACTGATACATTAAATCAAAGGGCAACTCTGCAAAGTTAAACCATATCAATTATGAATTGTGATGTGTATTTTCATTCTTACAATTGTCAATGGAGTTTCTCTCTGACTATGATTAATGCAAACTGACTAACTTCCTTTTTATAGTTTTAATCTTCCTAAAATGTGTAAATATATTCTAGTATCAGCAGAAGGTCTTGAAATTACATCTGAGAGAATTAATTTTTCCTTTATTTACTGAATGCAATCACCATTAGCTTAACCCTCAATGCTTTATAAACCCCTAAACGCTGTGTATGCGATGATAAAAAAAACCGAACACTTTCTTTACTACTCTTCTATTTTTCAGGCTTACTTACTGAAACAGACTTAAGCACACAGTCTTTTCATGATCTGCAGTTTGAACGTTTGCCCAGGAGTCTAAACAAATTGGTTATACTGCCTAGGAACCCAGTCTGGATTTACCGTCTTATTGCAAAGAGTTAATGTGCTTAAGTGCACATTGTGTCAACTGGGTACTCATGAATGAGCGATTTTAAATGCACAATGCACACAGATATGTACAGTGATTAATAACAAAGGGTATGGAGCAAACGTTATAACTTTATCATTTACTTCTTGCTCACTTGCATTTGACCATACCACACTGAGTCAGTCTGTTTCATTCCCTCTGACACGGTTTCTTCAGATCTCAGAGCTTTAAACAAAGTGAGGATTTTAAAGAAACAAATTCTCGGTTCAGTTACCATTACATTCATCTCCAGCAACATCAGCAGTATAATGGTCTTCCTTTTGCCTGCTTGCTTGTCTGTCATCTTTGGCACCCTGTTTTCCTCCATCACCTTTGGCACACCTGTTTTCCTCATCAGTTACATAGATGATTGGGAATTTAAGCATTCATGCAGGAGAAACTGTCATGCAAGAGATAAAAGCTGTTTTCAGACTCCTACAAACTCATCCAAGTTTCAGCTTTCCTTCCATAAATGAGATGGCAAAATCTTGGTCATCAATTAATAGAGAGAATAATGGTGGTATTCAGCCTTCAGGTATCTGTACCAACTACTTTGCACTCAATACCAAAGATGGACAGTTTTTATTGTACAAATTAGAATGTAAACACAAATGAGGATTTTGTTTTACTACTATGCTTCTATGTATATGCTGCAAAAGTACAGTATGCAAGAACTTTCCCTGGACCGCTTCCACAAGTAGAGCTAATTCACAAATCAAAAGCTACTCCGTCCGGGCCTAAACTGCATTAATGCCGTTACTGCTATATCACTTCTATAACCTTCCCCAGTCCAAGCTGAAACTAAAATTAAATATGGCTAAAAAAAAAATATATATATATATATGGCACTTGCTGACTTATTTAAATTGAAATGTCAAATGAAACAGTTTAATTTTGGCAGTGTTCAACAGATCCAAAACAACGTTTCCAGATTCACATGCCAAACCACGTTTCTATGGGAAACCTTTTTCTGTTCCTCTCTCACTAGAGTGCTTGTTTAGCTCCTGGCAGCTCACCTGGTGGGCTGAAAGCCTGGATGACCTGGAAGACTAAGCATGAGCTCCTGACATAGACATCTTCCCCAGGCAGGCTGCCAGGTGAAGAGCATCAAATCAGAACACTATTGTCTTTTTCCAGAGAAAAAATCTCAAAGAAAATAAATTTGGAAATAAATCTTCCACAAAACAGAACTACTGTCCTTCGGGCAGCTCTGCCTGTTGTCCATTTTTTGATTTAATGAAATTTGGTTAAACTTTTCAAAATTAGCATCCCATTCAATGCACTTTAAGTTCAAGGAAGTATCACAACAAACTCATATTTGAAGTGCTGTCCTCTACGAGGACAACATATTTGTCTTAGATTATGAACCAGTACTTATTTCACTTTATTGGGGCATGAGTTACAGCAAATATGAATAAAATATTGACCAAATTGCAGGTTTCTCTAGATGCCTTACAAGGCATACTAAATATATGCCAAGTCAGAAGGCAGCATCCCTGTTTGTGCAGGTGTAGCTGAGACCACTACAACAATTACTAGGCCAGATTTGCCTCTCAGAACAATGCAAATTAGAAGCAATGATGATGAAATGAACAGAGCTAACTAACAAAAACATGTATTTAAAAAAAATAGTATCTGGTGATGAGATTTAAAATGAAGTTTTTATAGAAAACAGTATATGTGCTATGTGCAGGTATTTTATTGCTAAAAGCCTTGGATAACTTCTTACTTAAAATAAATTTCACATAATGCCTTTTCATTTTTTTATCAAGTTAATTTAAAACATGATTACCCTAAGAGATATGCAGGTGTGGTCAATAAGATGACCAGTGTTCAGTAGCACTGAACAATTTTAACAATTGTGTCAAGGCAAACCAGCAAATAATTCATATATTCCAGTGCTAAATGTTCTGCCAAAAAATGAGCACAAGTAGGAAATTCCTAAACATTCCCCTGAAGGGAAGTCCAGGAAGAAACTCTAAATTGCATAGATAAGCACTAGAGTGTCTAGCCAACTTTCCTCCCTTTAAAACTAAGCTGAGCACATAACTCAACAGGGCAAATATCATGGTTCCCACCACTTTCCTTCAAAAGAATCTGTAACTCTCTATTCTTAGACTTTTAAGCCTTTTTAAATACATAAGTAGCTCTCACAGCGCTGGTATTAGGGCCAGATTTTCAAAGGAGTTTAGCTTATTTTAGCACCCAAATAAATCAGCAGATTTTCAAGTAAGCTCAGTTTGTTGTCATTAAGCATCTTAAGAATAGGAAAGAGACAGAGCATGTATGTCTTGAGCACTTTTTCAAAGTTTGACCCTTTAATTTTCTCTCTCTAATGTATGCTGGAAATTCTGATTCCAATTCCAGTTGTCACGTAATTAAATCATTAGGGTCTTAAAAATCTCACCCTTAAGAAAAAGATTATCAACAATCCCACACATACAGCACGTGTAACATAGATCATGCTAAGCTAACTTTGTCCTTATCTGATTATATTATGGTAGCTACCTTAGGTCTATGTGTTATGATCTTGCCTACAAGAAACGTAATCCCACTGTAAGGTGAGCTCAAATCTCATCTTCCAGCCTTGGGCTTGGATGGAAAGCTCTCTATTTGGGCCATCCAGTACGGCCACCTACTACATTGCATGCATCACGCCAAGATATCCTGCCTGATCAAAAGGAGCTTTTATGCTTTCCCAGCATTTTCACACAGTGTGAGGGATCTGATTTGAGAGGACTATCTGCCCATAAGCACAGAAAAAACATCAGAAAATATTAAAATTGTCAATGAAAATTCATCTTGAGTGGAAATTCTGACCAACAACAACTGCAAACATGGTTGGTAGTTTTTATGACATGGCTTATGATTCAGCAGAAAATTTGTTCTTAATAAAAGAAGCCACAAAATATAAGGTTTAGCAACATAACTAAAAGATGTAACTTTGACACCTCATTGAGAACATTTGACCTTGCTGTTAAACTGGAGAGAGGACAAGAAAGGCAGAATGGGGAATTACATGATGTAGATTGCTGAAGAATGGGACATTAAATTAAGAAACTAAAATGCCATAATTTGGTCAAGCTTATATTTTCACTTAGCATCTCCTTATATTGTATAGTCCTGTGCTTTATAAAGGTTGCCTACATGTTTTTTTGTTGTCAATTGTGATTCTATGAATTTGGGATTTCTCCACAAACTTGGCATTTTTCCAGCAGCTGACATGCTCAGCAGTGAAAGGTTGCATAGAGAGGGCATTTCTTTGTCCTCAGTTCAATTCATAAGATATGTGCTAGAGGACTTTCTTTCAGGTCATGATATGTCTTGCTGATTTATGGCAACTGACAGTTTCTACAAGGAGAAGTGTAGGAATTATTTTCTAGCTTCCTAAAGTAAACCGTTCCTGATCAGTGCTTTTCATTAGATATTTGATTAACATTTATTTAATGGGACCTGGGGGCAGGGAGGATAGGGTTAAGTTGAAAGGCATTTCTCATAAAGAACCATCATAATTATTTTTTTTCTTTTCACCAATTTTATTAAAACTGTTCTAAATCTCTTTTTCTATGGGAAAAGTTATAATTTATAATGAAATAAGTTTTGATCATACTTAAGGCAAAATCTGCATTGCCAAGTAGCTTGGAGATTATACTTGCTCACATTTGAAAATTGTATTCAACTACTGATCAACTCGTTACAGAAATAATCAGGTAAAGGTACCTATGTAACCAAACAGAACTATGTCAGCATAACAACAGAGTAGTATTTTAATATTTTTATGAAAAGCACATTGCATAGATACAAATAAAGCAACACTTGTTTCATTACTATTGTTCTGAAGTTTTAGAACTAAATATAATCCAAGTAATGTTGTTCAAATGAATCCCATTTTCAAAATGTTGGCCATTTTGCCGCTTTGCTACTGTTTTTAATTTCTCAATTACTCCTTACCACAACAATTAAAAATGGGCCTTCTTAAAGAAGAAAAAAATTTTAGTAAAGAAGATTTAGAGTAATATAGTCTAATGAACCCAATAAAAAAAAAATCAAAAACCACAAAAA
>JAOXJM010000063.1:6811028-6821228 GCA_026413425.1 Tringa solitaria
ATGCAACCACCAGGGAGGCAGGAGCACAGGAGGGGGAGCTCTGATAGAATAGCCTTGGATCTTTTAGTATTCTTGTCTCAAACTGATTTTGTCTAAAATGAACTTGATTAATGTCCACTGCCAAAAAAGCATCTTCTCATATGCCTATATAAACAGATATATTTCTGACAGGTACATATGGAATTCTGACTTTTAAAAGAAACTATCCAACTGTACTGTCTCACTTCCACAAAAGAAAGTGTTTCCTCTCTTCTTACATGGTTCAATATGTCCCTGGCAAGATAAAATAAAAAAAAAAAAAAGACTCAGCAGGATGCTCGTTAACTAAGTAGAATACACCAGCAAATTAAATTGAATCAATGAATGTGTAATACATTGTGAAATCTGTGATTAACCAGAGTGCTTGTATGAAACAATTTGAACTATTTCAGTCTTCAGATGTTTTGTTATGACAAAACTGTTACTCAGAGAATGACAGATCCAACTTATAAGATATCGAAGACCACAGTCAACACTAGGAGTAATGATGCAAGGCAATTAGACCCTTATAGGTAGTTTTGGTCCATTTAATGCTGCATGGTATCAAGGCTTAACTGGCAAAGTAGTTAATGAAAGGAAGTCAGGGCCCATAGTGGATCTAAGTTCAGCACATCTCTGTGCTCCTGTACTGATGTATCGTACGCCATAAAATAAGTATCACACATTACTACTATTAGAAAGCCCATTTGATGGACATGGAAAAGTAGAAAAGCCAAACAATTCTATTGAAAAGAGATGAAAAATTAGCAATGGCACTCTACAACACCAAATTTATAAACACAATGCTAGAAAGAGAGATGTTTAAAGTCTTCATAATAAAACAACACATGAACAAAGTGTCAATGCTGTATAACATATTTGAAATGAGCAGTTACTTATAAGTAATGCACTGACTGTTCTGGGTGTAGTAGTGAAAAAATCTAAACTTGAGAAAGGTTTAATGCTGTAACGTTTGCTTCACTCAATTTCATTTTAGAGCTGGAAAAGATAACCCAGAGCTACCCATCACCCTTCCTTGTCTTGGCACATAAGAGCAGGTACAAGTCATATTTCAGAGTGCTAGAGCACAAGAATTTACTTATACATTAGTCAAATTAGATTAGTTTCCTCCACATTTTTTACCCATTTAAATGAGAAAATAAATACGCCTATAGAACAAACAGCATTACAATAACAACTCAGACATTGAAGTGTCACAGACTCATAATTTCAGATAGTAGTTGTAGAGAGTTTCTTAGTTCAAGGACATTTCACTAGTAACAATAATAATAGACCAAATTCTGTCATCCAATATATCACTCAATATTATTGGCAAATGACATCGTGATTTAGCAGAAGGTTAGAGGTAAGCAAAGTCTATCACTTGAAGCTGCCTTTTTAAAAAGTGGGAAATCTCTTTCATGTGTTGATTTACATTTAATAGTGACACTGCCATTATTAATTTTAACTATTTTTTTATGGTCCAAATGCACAATTTATTCACTTCTACATTCTTTTTCACTGCTTTTGAATTATTTTATATTGTAGAATTGCTAATATTTACTCTTCTGAAACATGGCAAATGCAGTAGAACCTCAATAAATTATTTACATTTTTAAAGACCAAAAGCTTATTAACATTTGCCTGGAAGAGTACATATATTTGTGTTTTGCTCTGAAGCTGAAAATGTAAATTAATGTCTTCTGGTCTGATTCTTTTCTCACTCTGTCAGTGTTATTCTCAGTTAGAACGGTGCAATTGAGATAAACCAAGCCCAGGGCATATAAAGACCTCCAAGAATAATCCCCTTAACGCCTTCAGAGCTCTCCACTGAACTTTAATTTTCAGTTGCTGCAAAAGAAAAATGCTGCAGACACTCACAACGATATCAATATTGAGAAAAATAGAAGTTTCTACTTCCCGATTTCAAAGCCTATAGCTACCATGTACACAGACAACTTCTTCGGCTTTATTGGTGACACAGGGGGACATGTGAGGCAGAGAGGAGATAAAGGTATACCTATTGATCCTGATACTCCTCCTACACTGAAGAAAGCAAAGAACATTATGCTGAGGTTGATGAAGCTTTATCCGTAGTAAATGGATGTGATCACAATCTTGCTGTTGTTGTTGTTTTGTTTTGTTTTTCAAGATTAAGGAAGCAAAGCAGATTTGCAGTTGTGAATGAAGATAGCCAAGGAAGAGGAAGTTGAGGGAAAGGAAGTGATCAGAGAGGAAAAAAGGGCAAATGAAGGAAAAAGGAGAAAATTGTAGAAGCTATTTTAAGCAGTGAGTCATGCTAAATTCTACCAATTCTCTCATAAAATACAAGCAAGACTCTGTGTGGAGACTATGCATGAGGCAGTGATTTTATGCACGTCAAGACTCCTGATGGAGCAAAGAAAGCGGAAGAGAAGTTTGTAATGAGAAGCAGGGTAGGGAAGATGAAAAAGCGGGAAGTACAAGAATACAAGTAACAGTGTGGAAAACCAGAGTAATTTATATGGTTTACAATCCAGTTCCTATCCTATCCTGCCTTTCACAACCCCAGAGTTGAATAGCTGTTACTGGAAGGATATGGAATAGGATGAAATTAGGACTACTGCAGAACTTGTAATAAGGGCCTGAAACAAACAAAGTCACAACAACAATCACACAACAATACCTTATATGATGCAGGAAATTCCCTTTTCTATTCTTACCACTATCTTTGACTAATAGTTTGAAGCTGATTTATTTTCTTTGCCTCAAATATTATTGTGCTACACAAAGGTCAATGAGCTATGGAATGTCCCAGATGAACACAGTATTACATGAATATGTCAAAGTAATCTCATCTTCTCTGTATACAAAAGAAGGAATAATTTCCTGTTGACAGGAAAATGTTTTACTAAACCAGAGGCAGCAGACAGTGGCCTTTCATGCAAAATGGGTCTGGGGAAAACTGTTTAATAATCAGCAGTTTATATGTCCTGATGTGTGCTGTGTATACTGAGTATTGAAGTTGATTTATAGTCAAGAGGTGCTAAGAGAATGAAGACTGGAAACAACAGTGAAAACCAGGAGAGCTGCTGGTCATTGTCAACATGACAAATTTTTTTTTTTTATTATTACAACAGAGACATGGTGGTTTTAATGTAAAAGCACTTGCTACTCTGTCATACTGTTCTGCCTGACAAAGCTTCCTCAAAAGAGTGCATACAATGCAGATCAAATCAGCCCAGTAAAGAAAAACTCTTCATTTGCATGACCTTTCTGAAACAGGGAGCTGAAGTCATTCATTTTCCTGCAGCACTGTTAGCAAAAGGCTGACAGAGGAATACATAGCTTTCTATTCCAAAGCACGAATACCTACGTGTCTGCATAAACAGCAGAGCCAACCTAGGAAAAGTCACTCTGTTAATATTTAACAGGTGCAAAAAAGGTGAGTTCAGCATTGGTAGACAGAAATAGAGATATGTTTTCTGGGAGGGGATCTTTGAGAAGATCATTGCAACACCAAATTGCATGATCAGATCTGTTCCCTCTGCTTTTGGGAGTGACTCATCAGCGTGTCACCTGTTCATTCAGCAGTCTTCAAGGGCTCAGGGCTAGCAGCACCTTTGCTTTCCAGAGATGGATATGAGTACAAAGCAGCAGAGTGACTTTTTTTATGAACACCTCAAGAAAACAGCCAGTCTAGCAAAGGCACCTGAATCTTTCCTAGTTGAGCTTCAGTACTAGTAAATTCCCCTGCTCTCCAGAAGATTAGGGCAACATACACTTGGGTTGCCTATACTTCCCCCCTCTCTCCCCGCCCCTCCCCAGTCTTTCAGCAGAGAAATACAGAAAGCCTTTAAATCCCTCATCATTCATCAGCTAAATGTCTGAACACAAGCACATTGACATTATATCTCAGCTCTTTGCCCTAGGGCCACTCTTCAGCTCACTGTTTATGCAGGGTCTGCAGGGAACATACTTCAAATACTGCTGTTCAGAAATGAATATATGATAGTAGAGTATACACAAATTCAGTGATGCACATACATTATGCTCTAAAAAATACAGGATATTGAAATATGCATCATGCACATGGTACATTATATACTGATGAGATTATTTGGTGATGCAAACTATAGCAATATACCAGCAGAGGAATTTCCCAACTGCTCAGAACAGTACTCCTAGGCTTAATACATTACAGTTAAGGTAAGCAGTACCTTCAAAAACCAGAGCAGGGCCTCAGCTCAGAGTCCTTAAACAGAAAATTATTTTCTTCAGTTCAGTCTTGAAAAAAATTGAGCACTAAAACAGTTGCTTTAATCTTAAGTGCTAAAAGTGGGACATCAGCTTGCAGAATGGGAAGCATGTCTATAGCATGGCACATAGCGATCTCTGAACTAACTTAAATCAGACTCCAGGGCCGAAACAGCATTTGCTTAATTAGCTCTGTTCTGCAGTGTGCCAAGTACAGCTCTGCATCGTCTCGAACACGGCTAGAAGTATTCTACCATCTCTCAAAAATAAAGTATCCTGGTTCACATGAATTTATGGACATTAGCAGATTTTGGGAGTAGGAACTAAATACAGAACAGTGCTCAGCAGCAATAAAGATTTGTGTGAAAACCAGTCCCAGAATTGTGTAAGGCAATTTTACAAATGACTATCAGAAACACAGGTGTGCTTCAACACCATTGCTTCCTAGGCTGTGCCAGATCTCACCATGTTACGAGAGCCCATATAACGCTAAGAAATCCCCACACAACCACACTTCACACACACACGCCCACAGAGTTCTGTCACCAAAAAGTAGGCTTTTCCACCTTAAAAAACAATGGTATTTCTACGCAGTACAGAAGTTGGAGATGGTCAGTGTCTGTTTGTTATCTCTGCCATAACTCCTTGGCTCTACAGTGATACTTATTCCCAGGAGCTTAGCTTGAAGAGACGGACTGTTCACATTTGTCTGTCTTTTCCCAGAAGGACAAGTGTTTCCCTGAAAGGCAGCATCCCAGCAGTTTTCGTGCTGGAATCTGACTCACTCTGCCTCTGCCGTGCTATTGTCTCTAGCTGTAAGCATCCCTTTTCCCACTAATATCCACCATGAATGTAAACTGTCTCAAAAACCAACATTCTTTTGAAAAAAAATAATGAACTAAGTTATTCCCCATTTGATTGTGTAGAAATCACTGGGTTTATGTCATGAATACAATCCCAAAACATGTTGCTAGGTTAGTCTACACAACCCTACAATATCACAGAGGTGAAAATAACTTCATAATTCCAGGGAATCGTCATATTTAGATACTCCATATATACCACAAGCAAAGCTTATTCTCATCACTTTAAGGTAGCTAATGTTTTGGTTTTGTTTTTTCTTCTCAGTTTACAACAGTAGCTTTTTCTTTTTTCCTTTATTTCTTATTGCCCCCACATCAATAAGATGTCTTCGGCAGGTAAGTTAAATAAAGTCTATAGACACTAATTCAGGAAAGAAGAATAGAGCAAAACCAGGTGATCTTATGACTGCAAGGGAAACAGCCTTAGCTGAGGAAATATACTTCTGGTAAGGGAAATAGAAAGCATTTTAATGAGCAGATGAATAAGATTCAAAAAGAGGTTGGTACCTCTATGAAGAAAACTATGGATATCAACAGTCCTCCAAACAACAAGTGATAAAACTTTATCTTCTAAGTTGTCTTTGGAAGGGGCTTTTGTCACCCACATATCTACTAAGAACATCTGGAGCAATATTCAAATCAGTAATGCTTGTATTTTTACAGTGATAATTTATTCAGGAAAACCAAATGTTATATTTTACCTAAGTTGAAGTAGCCGACTCCAAATGGAGTGTTTGCACAGTATCTGGTCTCAATCAAGAGCCAAAGCTAAGCAACATAAGAGCAAGTTGTTTAGATGGTTGTATCGTGCCTTTTTTGAGTGAACAACTGTCACAAAGCATGAAATTCAGCAAAATATGATACCCTCACAAATTCATCTCAGCTGGCAAAAAACAGATTTAAGTACAAGACAGGATATCTTTGTAATACAGTAGCATTTACTTAGGTAACCTTAGTGTAAGTAGTTATGGTAAGTAGGATTTATTATTTTTATTTTTTATTTTTTCAGTTATAAAAACATGTATGCAGTCTGCTTTGAATATTAACAATAAAAGCCTGTATTTTATCTCTATTTTAAATCAAAATATTTTCCCTGAGTAAAAAGAAAATCTTCCTTAAAGGCATTCCAATTCCAGAAATATATTTCATAGCCAATAAAAACAAGTTGAGTTACAAAAAGGAACAAAGAAAGTAATAGCAAAATACTCTCCAAAGAGTGATCTAAGTCATTATATTCCCAAGCCTGCAATAGGCCCACAAGGCTGAGTCAAATCATTCAACACTTTTCTCCAACCATTCAGCAAAGGTATGTTACAGAAAACAAGAAATGGTAATGCTATAAAGAACAAACTGTTGAGGGATCATTTATCATGCCTCCTTTGGATTAAAGGTTCATTTATAAATGTTTAAAAGATGATTAGCAGATATTTTAAGTCTTCTTGTTATTATCATAAATATTATGCTGCATATACATTTAAAAGAATGGCTGTAGAAGTTAGTGATTTATGAGAATAAGCTATAGCTGTGACATGTAACTAATGACCTGTATACCCTATTAATAATAAATAATATTTCCCAATATCTCCTAATCACAATTTAACCACTTAAAATAGCACCTTATTATAAAGTATGACAGATATACAGGCCTGTTTAAGAATCTAATGGTGGAGCTGTAGTATCAATGAACACTCGTGATTATTTATTGGGATTTGTCAACCTACAGTTTAACAACAGAGCAGCTATAAACAATACACCAAAATACACTTAGTGCTTCACACAATCTTGAGTGCGCAGTCACCTGCCATGAGTAACAGGACAAATCAATACCTTCAAACAGGCTTGCGTTTCACAGAAGTATGTGGTGGATGTACGATCAGCTGGTTTGAGCTAAGAGCCTGCACTATGGCAGTTTTGCAGGAGGGCATAAATGTCAAAAATACACAACTGACCTAGGGTTAGGTGACATTATCTAGGATTACGTACTAGCAATAAAACCACATTAGATAAATTTTTATTTTCTTCAAAACAATGCTAATTTAGCAAATGAATCAAAGACATCTTAAAATAGACAAAAGTCTGAAAACTTCCAAGAGCAGTGCTACTAGAGTTGTGATAGTCTAAGCAGATAAACAACCAAGGTTATAGACTAGAAGTAATATTTTGTTAGATTAACTGGTTTATCTGGAAAAAAGATACCTGAGTCTCACCTGCCTCCTCCTTCAGATTCAAGTTTTAATTTTTGCATTTTATTTTGTAAGTTAGAAATCAAAACTCAGAACATGTGCTGAGTTTAATCACATTTTAATCCATTAAGCCATCTCTTTTTCACAGTAACCCTTTCATGTTCCACAAGCAATAAATTACCTTTTCTTCTACTCCCCACTAGAGAAGGAAACCACCTTGAAATACTTTTCCACACCAAGGGCGTCCCTTCTGTTCCACAGGTAGCAATAGCTTCTTCTCTCAGGTAATTTAACTAGTTATATTAACCAGTCAGACCAAAGCATTTTTCTCATTTTCTATTTAGCTTTGAAGTTTGCAGCTTTTATTTCCTATCTGAAGAGACCTTGGGGAACCACAACACTCAACTGTTTCCTGTCAACAACTTTGCTTGGTCTGACAAATTGTATTACTGCTACTGTATATATACATGCTTAATACATAATCTTGATACTGTGGTAGCCTAAACCAAAATCTTGGTTATAAGTCTGAATTGATAAGTTTTAACATGCTATTACTATAACACTGTGTCTGAATGCTGCATGAATCCAGTTAGCATGGAGTTACTCTGAAAAATTCAGACCAAATCTCCCTAATCATCACGTCTTTTGCTGTAGAAATCTGTAAATAATGTGCATTGAGTACATAAAAAATGGGTTTATAGAAAAAAGAAATTTATTTCTTGCCCATTATGGAAAAGAAGAGAAGCAACAGACTTAAGATTTCAGTAAGAAAGTCTTCTGTTTATAAGTATGAAACTCTTTCTAATGGCAAGAATAGCAAAGCAATGGAATAGATTTCCTTCAAGGAGTGAGGAATCTCCATTGCTAGTGTACTTAGAAGAGGTTAGGCAATCATTTGTCCTGAATAAGCATGAATGACATAAGACAACCTGTATTGGGCAGGTGAGCGGACTAATGAACCCTGTCAGATCCCTCCAAATTGCTGTTTGTTTCTATAATGGCACCTAATACAACTTCAGATGTACTTGCTTTGACTCTCTCTGGCCTGCTGTGTTTAATTTGGGAATGAAGCTAGATACAGCCCAAAAAATTACTCAGACTATCCACAACCTAAATAAAAAAAAAAATCCAAAACAGACCTGCATTCAAGAATGGGGAAAAACCTCACAAGATAGCAAGCATTAATATTTTCAGAGAAGAATGAAAATAAATACAAATAACTGTCTTAAAACCATAATTCTGAAGAAAGAAAAGTGGTGGACAGAAATAATCTGCCAATCACTTAATAGATAAGAAGGGTGTTTTTTAAAAAAAAAAATATTAATTCTGCCCCCAAACTGATTTTACATCATGCAGAATATGCCATCTGTCACACCCAAGCAATCTTTCACACGAGTGAATTTTATGCTAACTAAACATTTGGAATGTAAAAACTCCAACCAAAAGTTGGCTACTTTTACTCATGAGGAGGGAGTGGAAACACTAATATGTGCAGTGTTAAAAAACTTCACCACAGCTGTTTAACTACATATTATATGAATATAATTAGATGGATCTCTAAGAGATATTTTAGACAGCATACAGTAAATCCAAGGCCTTATCCTTATTAATCAAAGCCACTATGACAATGTAGAAGGTAAAGTTAAATCAAAGCAGGGTTGTCATAGTTAAAGTGGGGACTAAATGGAGAGAAAAATATCATTAATTCGGGAAACAATTCACCCTTTCAAAACAGGGATCTGCAGCAAATCAGGCTGCTGTGCCAGATCATATTCTTTTTTTCAGTTTAGAGATTGTTACATCAGTAGAAATTCAGCAGGGCTTGGGAGAAGCAAGGTATTGTCAGTTATCATTGCAGTGCCTCTAGGACAGAGAGGGGCTCCTGACTTCCACCAAGTCTGGAGCAGGGCAGGAACCAGCACATGGTTGCTGCTCACAGCTCACCAAAGGAGAATGCAGAGGCATGACACTGCTTGCACCCATAGTACACATAAGAGAGAGATGTACAGGGTGAGCTATATTCCTCTCAAAGTATAAATAATCTATTTTTGGCGTGTGTGCCAGGTGATGATGATCCTGTCTTTATACTGTTTCCCTACATCACAAGCGAAACTAAAAATTTAAAAAAAACATGTAACTCAAGGGGGGAGCCAATACCTTCAAATTGAGAGTATCTTCCAAATGCATCCTTCAAACCTGCTTTTTCCCAAGTTAACAAAATGAGACCTGAAAAAGAAATTCTACAATATAGAGCTCTCCCCCTAAAAGAAATACATCAGCTGGCAAACATGTGTTGTACTTTTTTTAGCTGTATTTACTATGTGGCTCATAGTGGGTTATATCTATCATAACTTCCAAACATTTGGCATGATATCTGGCACACAAATAACCAATTTCAAGTAATTTCATTTCACTTAAGTTTGAATTTGGTTTCTGCTTGAATCATTTAATTTTAATCTGGATGCTAACACAGCCCTGTCTATCCTGCACTACTCTTCACATGTCTTCCAAGTTGTTAATCCCAAAGTTGCTATTCCCCCAATGTGCTCAATAAGAACAGAGCGGCTGTCCTATCCTAAAAAGTGTGGGAAGTCATTCAGAAAATTAAAATTATAACACTATCCAATATTTTGAACTACTTTGTTTAACCTATAGATGAATTAGTGAAGGAAAAAGTTTGGGGAATATCTTGCAACAGGTAGATTGATTATTTTTTTTCTGTCCACAAGCATCATGGTGTACATGTTTGCAAACTTAGAGTCATAGAATCTTCTAGGTTGTAAGGAACCTTCAAGATCATCTTATACAACCATCAACCTAACTCTGACAAAAATAAACACCCACCCAACAAACAAAATGCAACACCATCGCTAAACCATGTCTCCCAGCACCACGTCAAC
>JAOXJM010000063.1:6844787-6854816 GCA_026413425.1 Tringa solitaria
GAGATTTTTGGTTGTATATCTCTGCTTGATTTGTGTTAGGTGTGGAATCTCTACCAGTTTTCCTCTGTGCTGGAAGTACAGGTAATCAGCAGCAGATTTTGGACTGTTCTGTCCAGTGCTATTTTCTCTCTTTCTGGGTTCCTCCCAATAAAGACAGATCTTTGAGAGATGACAAGGATTTTAACAGTCTTTTTGCAGGCTGGTTGTAAACCCGAATGGGAGATGGATTTCCTAGCTCACAAATTTTCTGGAAAATTCCTTGGGAAAAAAGAAAAGTGTACATCTTCCAACAACATTAATATTCACTGTAGCACATTCCTAGTCACCAACTGTCTATCTCTCTTTCTATGCACAAGATCTGAATTGGAGGTCAGGAACTTTTTGTAACTAGATGCACTAAGAATATGGAATGTGGCACTGATACTTCTTTTCTTGCATGGATTAGTTTAGCACACTTAGCCAAGATATAAGAAATATATCACCCAAGATATGAATCAATACCTGTATCTATTTATGGAGTCTCTAACGCCTATCTCCAAATCTCCTGGTTAGGGCTACAATACTGTGAAGTGAACCTATCAAGAACTCTTTAGAGATATGTGTGTATAGTGAGAGAAAGTATGGAACTGGAGTTTGCATATTTCAAACAAAACATGCTTTTGCAGATTATTTCCACATTTTACATCAAATAGTTCTGGCTGCCTTATGCAGTCATTTTCTGGACATGAAGACTTCTGTTGATTTTCAGCTTCACAGGTCAGCTGAAAATTAAGATCTCTCAAAATGAGAATCAAATCTGATGGAGGTACCTGGGCCCCTCATTCAGGGTTAGGAATTTTCATGATGCATTTAGGTCTTTTTTAGGATCTGGCTTTAAATTATTTGTGCATAATTTAATACAGAGGAAGAGAGGCAGGATGTCAGGAGGTTCATATCAACTCATTTCGCAGACTGTGGACAGAAAAATGCCTGTTCTGCCCTTACACTGAACAGCATCCCTGAAACTGTCACTGTGTTTCTCCACCTTGTAACACATACTGAACTTAAGTTGTCTTTTTTCCTCTTTAATCCAGGTCCTTTCACCAGCTCAGTTCACAGTGTAAAAGTAGTTCTGAGTAAGCAATGATTCTGGTTTAATTTTCAAAGTAATTTACCAGCAGAGTAATTTACCAGCAGCTTCATGGGTTAAAGAGGGCAGGTCTGCTCAGCTGATTAGTGTTCTGGTAATGACACTTTAATTATGCCGGGTCGTGTGAAGTTCTCTACATTCAATACTTTTTCAGTTTTGATAATGTCTGAACCCAAGGCAGCTTGTGATATTTCATATATATATATATATATATATATATATTGCTCTTCGAGAGCATAGGAACAGTGGTTGATACCTTAAGAGAAAGTTATAATGTTGCAAGAAAGCAAAATTAAAGTAGCAGCCTACATGAGTACAGAGTCATGACTGTATAAGCTGTGGAACGTGGACTTTATTACAGGCCATTGTGAGTGGTTATCAGAACATTCTAAACTCTTGAAACCTACAGCCTGTTGAAATCTGGTATCACCAGTGCTGGGGAAAAAAATTCATTTACTTTATAGGCTTTGAAACAGGCCTGCCAATAGAGGCCTGATCTCAACTGCAGCTTCCTAGCTTCTAGAAATCAGACAGTATAAGCCAGGTGATATCAAGCTGTTGTAATAGCTTATATATTTACTTTTTCCAAGTCAGTGAAAATTAGAGACAAATGATATATTATAAAATCAGTTAGATAATAAAAATTGAAAGAGATTTTGATAGAGATGACAGTGTTTAGGAGAAAGACACATATTAGAAATATGTAATCTCCTTTCTTTTTTCCCTAAATTAATTTTCCCACATGACAGTCTTTATAGATTACCTGGAGAATTAGAAGATCTGAAATAATGTTAAATTTTAAATAAGAATAAAAGGAAAACAAAGCAGCAGCATAATTATGAGCTAATCATTAGGAAGTTCTTAGTGTTAATGTGCGGCAGAGGTCAGAATACTCATAGTTTATTATCGACATCAAGAGAATAAAAGACTGCTAAGAAGGGCTCCTCTTCGGAGAAGAGCTAGAATGCTGTACAGCTAATAGCATTTTCTTCATGTGTATGACTTTGTCAGTGAATACAATAAGCTGATCCATTAGACAGACCTATTCAATGTAAATCCACTTAATATTAATACCTAAAATGTTTAAAACATTTTGGTGGTCATCTTGCAAAGCACTATTGTTAAAAGGAAGAACTATGTTTTGCACATTCAGAAAAAGCCCAAGAACCAAGAATATGAAAACAATGGACAGATGGCCTTTAATGCATAAAAGAGTATGATGGGACAATAGACCTCTCTGGATATTGCTCATTGTCAAGAAACAATAAGCCTAATCCTGCAGAATGTTCAGCAGCCTAAAAAGCCATTCAGCCAACAGGATTTGAAGATCATTAACAGTTGGTCGATAAGAAAGACTAAATATGAACAAATTACAGAAGATTCATACTTGCATTTGAGATAGCCTTTTGGATCTATGATATTGGAAACTATAAATTTCCCTGCCTGAGAGAATCCCAAGTTATCAGAGCTATCTTGGACTTAAAGGGAAGACAAGGTTAATTTTCATTCCTTTAAAACAATGTGCCACTCACTGCTCTACCAGTCGGCTGCTGAAATACATCTTCAAAAAGCTCCTCTTTATACACATGCTCTTATACAAACTAATCCAAATAGATTTGGGATTGATCCTTTGAAAAAAGTTACAGTGTTTCCCTGATCCCATATTTTCAAGTCAGTACACAAGTAAGTTTATTGTGAACAGTATTCAGTAGCACAAACCCACTTCAACAGTATTGCTCACCACTTACTAAAAGCATCTTACCTATGGAGCAAATAGAAATAAGCAGGACCGATGAAGCCATTTATAATACGCAATAAATTTCATTGGTTCAGCAAAGATAGGATACGTCTACATAAATTTCAGCACTACGTAATGGTATTTTGTCCATTGGCCCTGGGTATGTATACCTAGACAAATATACATTCTGTAACACTCCTTGTAGATGAGAGAGGTTACCAAAACAGAAGCAAACCCTACTCTGAAGACTTGATGGACAGGATAGAGCCAGCTGTCTCAATGTTCTCTTGTAATAGAGTTCTGCAACAGCAAATCATCAGAGAGTCCTAACTGTCCAGCCCTTGGAGGTAATGTTAGGAGTGTGATGACAAAATTGGAGGGGAAATCCACAAGGATGCTCAGCCGTTGTCAGCATCTGTCAGAGATCCCCAGTCATAGCCTATTCAACTCCTGTACTGATGGGGAACTGGAACAGAGGGAATGACCTCCGCAATCTCCATTTGTACATGTTTGTACAAACCTCAGGAGTTTACAGTGTTAACCTTCTTACCACATGAGTCAGAGAGAGATAAGACATTTGGTAGAGTATTCTCTTAGGTTTCACGTGTATTTTTTGTATCATTGTAGGAACACCTAAAAGCATGAATCAAGGTGGGAGTCTGTTCTATCAACCAGGCACAATGCAAACTACGAACAAAAAACCTACTTGAAAGTACATGGCACAAATGTTTTGAAATTAATGTTGTGCTTTACTTGTAACTGGTGAGTGAATTTTTTGTATTTTTGTTGGATATATGAGTTTTTGCACCATAATAACAGGGGGTACATGCATCCTAGTGTACATAGACATTTTAAAGTAAACATACATGATATTTCAATATATTGTACTGCAACAGGATGGAGCAAACATATTAGATAGTGTCCCTGAAGTAAATTATCTGTTAATGTTAAAAGTCAGTGTCTGTTATAGCTTTAACAGAAAATAGCATAATTTTGATTTTTTACCTTTTCTGAGTTGTTTATTTTCTTTGCTAACGAGCAGGTTTCTGCTTATCTACACACAAAACCTTCAGTGGTGATAACTGCAAGAGAATGTACATTACTTACCTGTGAAATTGCTGGCTGCTGATTTTTTTTTTTTTGGTCTCTGAAATACTGAAATACTGTAGGCAACAGCAGGACACTTTCAATGAAATAGTACAGGGATGGGGAAAAATGTAAACAAAAACTCCATTTGAATAATATCTTGATTGCTATTAAAATTCACAATGAATGAGAAAATTGAGTCAAGCAAATGTCCAGTGTTTTATAGTTAAGACACTATATTAATCTTCTGCACAACTAATTATGGGTGATGGATTGGTTGTTAACAAATAGAATGGGCTTTGGGAAATGGAGGAGAAATACAAATGTTATGAGCAGAAACCAGCCGCAGCTGCAGTGTAAGAACAGATTTGTATCCAGTCCATTTAATTTCTGAAAATCTTAGGTTTCAAATGCCTGATGTGAAGACGACCAAGATATTTATTAAATGCTTCTGTGACAATGGAAAAGACAGCAACACTGTCCAAGTGGCTAAAGGTGAAAGTGAGAAAATATCTGATAGCCTGCTTAAAAAACTTGGTGTCTCTCTCCTTGGATCACAATCCCAGATTTCTCTCAGCAGTATCTGTTGACAGGAAAAGAGACAAGGGTGTTTCATCACCCTCTCAGTGAAAAAGTTTTTTTTGATGTTTAAGTGGAATTTGCTCCATTCCAAAGTGTCCACTTCCCCACTCACTTTGGTTTCATTAGCAAACTTCATCAGAGTACACTTGATCCCATCATCCAGATCATTCATGAAGATGTTGGGCCCAGTATCAATCCCTGGGGGACGCCACTTGACAGGTTGCCAGTTTGAAAAGGAGTTTGAATGACTGACTTGCATTCAGATTTCAGTCTGTTTTAACTCCCATTCTTCTCGGTAACGATGCTGCTTGGTGAAGGAAAAAAAAAAAGAGTTTCTTTAGATAAATTTTGGTGCCTTGATTCCAACTTCCATTTTCCTCTACCCTCTTAAGTATAATTTTCTGCACATGCTTCTAGATTTTATTTTCTTGGTTTCAGATCTTCTTCTAACATATGACCATTCTGAAATCTAACCCTTGATGCATTCTTAACTTGCTAATAGTCTTACTTTCCCGTTCCTTCTGACAAAAAATTGCACAAACATTCTGAACCAGATTGGTGTATTTTCCTCCCTCTTTACTTCTGTTTCATTGATTTGCAATGAATTATTCTGCATGAAGTATCATACTTTTTTTTTTTGCAATGTATCTAACATGTTTGAAAGATTAATTCCATTCTTAAATGTAACATGAAATCTTAAATCAATGTATCATGAAATCTTAAATCAATGCAAAATTCCATAGAAATTGAGTGTATGTAGGAATTAAATATGTGGAGAAAAGAACTCACAAAACCACAGTCACTCTTATTGTACTTGCGCAGAGCAAAGGCATCCAGTAGATATGATAACCTGATCTTGTTAATCCTGCTGAAATTTTAAAAATTACATCTATTTCTGTGAATAATATTTAAAAATTCTTTCTATAGCATAATATTCTTCTTCAGTTCATAGAAATCTTTTAATCCATTTCAGTGGACTTTTGTCTGGATCCATGCGGCAAACAGAAAATGGGAATACGCTTCTTAAGAACTGAGGGGGAACTGCTGCATAATAGAAATGGCTCCGCAATAGCCAAATTTTGTTATTATTGTTATTATTTGTATGGATTTTCTTAGCTTAAATTTACAGCTTTTTTTTTAGGAATACTTTTACAGAAATATCTATAGTATTCCCTGTGTTAGAACTGGAAAGCTTTTGAGAATCATACATTGATTCCTCAATAATACCTTAGCAGATCTTTTCTGGCATAGCACACCATTAACATCTTCAGGAACACTGACATAAAGCTCAAGTCATAAAGAATAAAACCTCATTTTTTTCCCCAAAGACTTCAAGGTATGTACTGCAATACAGTGCTATCATTGACTTTGTGGTATAAATTATGCTTAACTATTGTATTTTTTTTTGTCAGTTGGAAATTGAGAACCTCTCAGTTCTACTTAAGAATGTATTGTATAGGAAAAAGAAGAGATATACTTGTAAAGCTGTGGTTTTGGGATTCACACACTGCTATCTACCTTCTGTTTCCTTTTCTTCCATGTATAAATATAGTAAGGTCATTAGCTAATTGAAGGGCACAGAAATATCAAGCTATTAGCAGGAACATCAAACACACATGAATGTTGAAAACCTTCTGTGTTTTCCAACAGAGTCTCTTTGCTCTCTAATTTGAAAAGGAAGTGTCAGACCTTTAGTGGAAATAAATAAGTAAATAGGAGGTAAGATGATTAGGATGCATACAGATTCTTTGCCAGAAAAAAATTGTGCATACTTGCAAAATTGCTCTAAATCCTTGCTCAATAGGGACATGCCAAGCAGAGGTACAAGGCAGAAAATCATAGATTGTTCCATTAAAGAAATAATAACACAGGCCAGGAACATAAAACATCCACTCAAATCAAATACTTTATAGACAGCTTTATGAAGAAAAATGATTATCCATACTCAGATGAAGAGTTTTACTAGTCATTGGCTTAAAGCCAGTTACTTACTTTTAGAGTTTGTAACTAAATCCTTACATCTTTTTTCTTATCTTCAGTATCATCCTTGAAATTATTAATCTACTCATAGACATTATAGCCAGGTATTCCTGTAAAAGGAACAGCTATTCCACCACCAATAAATTGCCAGCACCAGGTTCTTCATAATTTCCCTAGCCTATGTGGAAGACATGAATGATGGGCTTGGGATAAAGAGCGTGATAATTGGTGATTCTTAAGACTTTTCTGGTTTTTTCCCAAAGGAGATCATACATCTCTCAACTCACAACTGCAAGGAACCTTTTTGAACTAGGGATTCACTACTAGCTCTTTGTTTGATCCTTCTCCTAAAATGTTTTTTTATTACACTCATAAAGATTCCTACTATTTTCCCTCATGAGAAAGAAATGTAATTATCTGCTTGCAAGTCTTGGCACTGTCTCGAAGACAGTGTAGGTCAGATGCTGACTCCCAGTTTTCCAGTGCATTAAAAGTAGACTATGTGCTGCATTTTTAAGTCTATTCAAAAACCTACAATATTTTACCTCTTGAAGCTTCCAGTTGCACTATTATTTTGACAAGGGTACCAACTTTAATTTCCTGGTATTTCAGTTTTCTTTGGAGTATTTGTATTTTTCCCATGCATTAGGACTCTCCATCAAAATATAGGTCATCTAAAGATCCATATCAAAATACCTACATAACCCATGATACATTGAGTGTGCTTGGGTTGTTCCACTTACCACATTGTTGTCTGTTACTGCACTGGCAAAGTATATATATAGGTGGTCCATCTATATTTTGACATTGATCAACTCATCATTGAAAATGTTGTTGAGGTTGGTGGAATTTTTTTGTTTCCGAATTACCTTACCTTCACAATGAGGCTTTGTTCTCCATTAAAGCAGATAAGAGCAACTGCAGCATGGGTCAGGGGTAAACCACGATGGTAAATTCATCCAAACACAAGCATAGCTTTCTTTTCAAAAGCCTGTTGGGTTAGAAAATAGTAGTGTTTCTAACAGTATTAGAGGAATATTCTAATATTGTTTAGAAGTAATAGATAACTTTGCTGTATCTCATCCTTAGGAAATTAAGCAGACTGTATATAGCCAAGTACACAATACTCTACACAAGATCTTTGCTCAGTCATGTACTTTAATACCTTGCACAAAATTTGGAAAAAATAAGGGGGTGAATTTCCTCTCCCTTGTTATGCAGAACACAGAACCACTAAAACACACCCTTACCGTTCATTCAAGTGATTTGAATACTGAAGCATACTCATGTTAAATTTATTAGGTTGACTTTTAATTCAAACCAATTTAAAAAAGGTAAAATACTGTTAGGACCATGTGCCTCACACATTTTTGTAAGGATCTTTGTGCATTTTTTGTATCACCTCATTGAAACAGTGTTTTAATTCCATTATTGGACTTCAAGATCAGCACATTTACTGTCTACAGTCTTGGTAAACCTTCCTGCATTGGCTTCTATATGTAGCATACCTTCAAGGTTTCTATCAAGACCATCATGACTGTCCATTTTTAGAATGGTGACTCATATTCTGGAGCATTACTTGAAAGCATTGGGTTTTTATACAGCTCATATATCACAAGGGATTTTAGGTTGACAGTTCCTAAATTGACTTGATCAAAAGGAGGATATCTTTTCACTCAAAATGGCAGGTGCACAACTGCTGTCTGCAAAAAAAATAAAAAAAGGAGGTTAAGATTACTAACATATGCCATCAAAGTGTCAAGTTTTTTTGGTTAGTTTTTTCCCACTTACAGTGGGAATAAAAATTTACTAATGATTGGGCTGGGATCAATTTTGTAGAAGTAGAAATTGAAAGATCTATTAAAGAATTAAAAAGCTCCCAGGGCTTGAATGCAAAAAATAAAATGTTATTACTTCAAATGTTTTTACTTCAAACTTAACCCTACTCCTGTTTAAGTCCTTTGATGAAAGAAAATTGAATCATTCTGCTCTGAAAATTGTTAATGCTTGATACCAATTCAGACAAAAAGGTGCCTTTCATTGTGAGGAGTCAAAAAAGGAATGTGAATGACATACAACTGTAAATTATAATTCAAAGAGGTGTAGGCCTCTTTACCAGTACCAATCAAAACTACATTTTGCTATGTTTTCCATAGCAAGGCAAAAAAAGATTGCTCCTTCCTAAAAGGACAAGTAGAATATGTATACAGGAAGTATAAAATGCATACAGTCAGAGCTGGTGTGATGATAACAGGCTTTGCAGCCCTTATTGCGTGTAATTTAAATTTTTTGCATGTAAGTCAAGGCTTTTTGGCCTTAGGCCCAAAAGACATATCAAAAACAGAAGAATGAAAGGAAATGGTCACAGCTAGTGATTTATTAACTACTCACCCCGACAGTCAAACTGACAGAGCATAAGATCCAATTGAAGGTTTTTCTCTCTGAAACAAGGTAATAAAATTATCTTCATGTGCTTGCCAAATTGATCATAATGTAGTTAAATATGAAGGATTAGATGACCAAAGGTGTTCCTGTGGTACTGAGCTCAGTTCATACTGCTGTTCCTTCCTGCATATGCAGTGATACCCTTCTCAGTATGAACATCTAACTTCACAAAAGACTTCCTCTGATTAACAGATCATCTCTAAGTGGGTTTTAATTTCTTAAAAATACACATTTGATGAAGATTCTTTTCAGTCTAATGATTTTAGACAATGATAATTACACTGTATTTTTATTCACTTGGTTTATTTTCTGGCTAGTATTTTTTCTGTGGAAATCTTTGAAAATAATGCTTCAAAGTTACTTCAGTTACTTCAGGGCAGAACTCTTCAACTTCTTTTCATATACAACTCATGTTTGGGTCAGCAAATACCAAGTGCATGCTTGGTGGTAGTTCCAAAACAACCTGAGGCATGAAAAAATTTGGCTAAATATATTCAGACATTCTTTAGAAATGCTGTTTCAAGACCAATTTACTTGTTATCTGGGTGAGCAGTACTGCAGAACTACCCTGTCATTACTGCTACCAAATTGGTTTTAACATCTTTCAATTGGCTTAATGCATATGCCCACAGTCAAAGTCCTGCCTTTTTTTTTTTCACCAAATGAAGTGCTAACTACTCTAATAGAATTTTTGAATTCACATGAATAAGAGAAACTGGATTAAAATTGCTGTATTACAATATGGTGGATCCCTGTCAGGTTTTCCAAGAAAGACTATTATAAGCTTTAGAGTGCAGAGAGACAAGTGAAAAAAGCTAATTGGATCCAAATGCGGTAGAATGGGGCCTAAATGGTTGCCAAAGTTCTTCACAAAGGTTGGGACATTTATTATTTTAATATTCTGGCACATTCAAATGCTTAACAGCATTTTATTATTATATTATTTTATAGTAAAAGAGTTTAGATATCTTATCTATTGCTCCACTAGGGTGGCCCTTCAGGTAGCTAGAAATAATTATTAACTTGCCCTTGAAACCCCCCTTACTGTATATATAGTTTCTTGTGTGTA
>JAOXJM010000063.1:6910035-6930351 GCA_026413425.1 Tringa solitaria
GTTGATCTGGAGTGACCTTTTCATCTAACCTGGTCTAACTTAATATAATGGGATTTCCTATGAAACAATAGTCTTTGATGGACATGTGGAAAAACTGTAAAGGATACTACTGAGCACAGGATGGCTTTTTAAAGCGTTCTGTAAGCAGTGGATAGTGACATCTCAGCATTCCCTAACGGGGTTCTAAATTACAGCATTGCTATACTAGCTGTGTTGCTGGGGGTGGCAGTAAAGGTCCATCAGTTAAGATACAAATAATATTCATTTTCAATCAAAAATAAAGTGAACGCTTCATGTCTGCTAAACATAAAAAAACCCAAACAACAGCAAAACAAACCTTAAAAAAAATTGTCCCCATCTTTCTAATAAGCCCCCTTTAAGTACTGAAAGTCAGCAATAAGGTCTCCACAGAGGCTTCTCTTTTCCAGGCTCAATAATCCCAACCCTCTCACCCTTTTCTCACAGCAGAGGTGTTCCATCCCTCTGATCATTTTTGTGGCTCTCCTCTGGACTTGCTCCCACAGGTCCATGTCTTTCCTGTGCTAAGGGCTCCAGAGCTGGTTGCAGGGCTCCAGGTGGGGTCTCACCAGAGCAGAGTAGAGGAACAGAATCTTCTCCCTCCATCTGCTGGCCACATTTAATGCAGCCCAGGATATAGCTGCAAACGCACATTGTCAGCTCATATCCAGCTTTTCATCCACCAGTACCCCCAAGCCCTTCTCAGCAGGTGTGCTCTCAGCCCCTTCATCTCCCAGTCTACATTGATGTTGGGGATTGCCCCAACCCAGATGCAGGACCCTGCACTTGGCTTGTTGAACCTCATGATGTTCACATGGTCCCACTTCTTGAGTGTGTCCAGTTCCTTTGGAATGGAAACAATTGCTTAGAACAGGCAAGCACTGCATTTCTGATAGGAAAGAAGAGCAACAGATGATCAGGAACTGAAGCCTCCTGAGCAATTTTCAGGGTAATATTTCTGTGGCGTGTTCCTGAAGCAGGAACTTAAAATCAGTTCTTGAAGTGAGAGGAGTGGAAAAGAGGATGTGACCTTCTGTCTATTAAAGGTAGTTTTACAAAAGGGAGGGAAGTAAATGGTAACATTTAATTTCTATGAATGATAAAGTCTGTATTACCTACTTTTCAGTGAGTTTGCTACTTAGCAGGACCTGAGAGTCAGAAGGTGTAATCTCTCATAAAGACAAGGTAACCCTGACTCATCTGATCTGTGGTATTTTGGATACGGAAGTCACAGTTGTGGCTTTTTCATGCCTCCCTCCTTGCAGTGTTTGCAGAGAACAGTTGTTCGCCTGTTGCAGCTCTGTACAAGTTTCTCTGTTCCTGAAGATTTTGTAGAGGCACACATTTTTCCACCAAAATTACACTATAATAATATTCAGAATTTTAAAACTGAAGGTGTGGAACAGCTCTGAATATTTGTCTTCCTCAAGTGCCAATCCCCATCTTGATAATGTAGTGTAGTGTCTTTCCAATACTTTCGGCTCATTACTCATTATAGACAAAAAACACAAAAAATTATGAATCCTTGACTTGGGCTCGTCCATGTCCCCTGCCTTCTTACATTTACCTCTAGCAATGATTCTTAAATATTTCCCTGATAACAGTCCTTTCTAACTAATGTATGTGAGTATCTAGAGATCAAGTCCTCATCTTCAAATGCTGTGAAAAGAGTTTTGACAGGAGATTTTCTTTTCCTTAGATCATAATAACATTCTTACACAACTGTTTTTTGAGGCCACACTGAGTGTCACAAGCCATCAGTTAACAAATATGAGTTAGAGTAATGAATTTACATTGTCAGGAACAATTTCAAGGAACATGGGTAGTAAGAGCAGAAAAAACCTCTGAAAATCAGAAAAAATCAGACATAGATGTAAACCTGTTCCATGACTCTCCACACTCCAGACTATGAAAAAGCTTAATTCCGTACCTTGAGCTGTTGATGAAAACGTTGACTCTGATTTCTCATTATATAGAGTTGCTGGTGGTAACAGTGTAGGTATTTCATGAAGGGTTGTGACAAGGCAAGAGCTAGTCACCACAAGATACATTGCAACTGTAGAAAATCTCAGTGATTTTAATGTTTTCTGGGTGTATTGCTCAGCTTAGACTCCTAGTTTTAAGGTATGTTGATGCTTTGTGCCTCTTCATTTTCTATTACAATCACATTTCAGGGAGATCTTATGTTGGTTCTCCTCAACCTACACATTGCTTTTAAAGATCACATCACCTCTAGGTTAAATAGATTGTATTTCTCTATGCTTCTGACATATTCTTTTTGCACTGAGAAGTGCCAGATGACACAGCTGATCTAAACACAATGTAATCCTTTGATTTCATAAAACTTGAACATTATTAGAAGAAAGTACCAACATGATACTTCATGGAATTGCGGTCAAGAGGGGAAATTGCAAAAAAAACAATTCTGTGTAGCTTGGGCCTTTGAGCAATCATGGCAGACCATTGTACAGAGTGCTGTTTGCCTTGACCTCATAGCATTTCTGCTCTTCCATCAAGGCTGAAAACCTGCCTGTTCCCAGGTATACCATAATACTATGTGGAGCAAGTTGGCTCTGAATCTAAATGGGAGGTATAAGTAGTTATGCGTGAAATAGGAGGCTTCATAATATGAGAGCTTGTCAGGCTAACAGACTAGTGATGGAATAAGAGTGCTAAAACTCGCATAGAACATACAGTAACAAAAAGGAATTAGTTAATATCTAAAAAGTGCCGTATGTCCAAAGTGGCACCACATATAACTGCAGTTCAAAAATATGGCTGGAGAAATTCTCCTAACACAGTTATATTAAAACAGCTTGAATACAACCAGTCAGAGCAATCTGATTAGAAAATGAGAGTTTGGGCTTCTCGATCTGTTGACTTTTGTATTTCCAGTCTTTAAACTGTAATCTCTCCCCCTGATCTGAATAGCCTTCCTGGTGAATTAAATACAAAAATAAGATCGGTGACCATAGCACCTATCCCTTAGAATATATTTTTTCCCGTGCTTTTAGGTGGAAATGTTGTTTAGATGTTACTTTTGCACCTGAACAAGCACCGAATTTCATCTTAATTGCAATACAGTGCTTTTTGACTCTTGGTTTGAATTCTGCTGCTGGCACTTCCCATGGAAGTAATCAAACTGTGATCACTAGATCTAATCACTTATCAAGTTTATGTTTAAAAATCAAAGACTGTGTGGGACTCTCCAGGTTATCGTATTTAATATGTCCTTTGTCCCTTTTTTTTTTTTGGTCTTTCCTGATTTCATTAGTGTGGTGGTGGTCATAGCACTTTTTGTTAATATCGTGCAGGGTTAGTCTGTGTAGTTTCTGAAAGAGAAAGAAATTCTCCATAATTGAGTCCTGCCTCTTTTAGCAAGATGCACTTAAGGCATCTTTTGCGCAGACACAGAAAGGTGCTTAGGTTTTATAGACTCATCTGAGAAGACATAGAGAGTCAATAAGATTCTTTAAAGCTGGTCTGAAAGAGCTCACAGAGGAAAAAGCTTGTCAACCAGCACAAGAAGGTGGACAGAGAAAACTGCAGCATAAAAATGGCTTCTGATGGGCCTAAGAAAGGTTGAGGGCTGATTAATTTTAAGGATTCTGGGTGAGGTTTCACTGTCTCCTGGAGATCAAAGGAAAACAGACGAATATTTGAAAGGTTGTCTCAGGCCTTCCCAGAGGATGCCATGGAAGAGCACTGGTTTTCTTCCACTGAGAACATCAAAAGCAATGTGATTGGTACTTGTCAGTAAGCTAACCCCAGAATCATTGATGTGGTGGGCCCACCGCAGAATGAGCAAATTTTTCTAGTTTCTGAATAACATAAATATGAACAGTTAATAACGAAAATACTTTTTAATATAAAGAACAAAAAAAAATCACTGTGAATTACTTATTAATGTTTTCCTTATCAACTTGTCCAATTCAATACGGGCTATTTCTTCCCCGGGAAGAGGATTTGGTGATCTCACTACATGCTTCTTTCCCTCTTTATCTGTAATGAATCAATAATCCAGCAGGATGCTAGTGGCCATTCTACTGGTCTAAGTGTTTTCTCTCGGGTAAGATACAAATTCTGGATTACTTAAAGAATTTTTGTCTCCTTTTGTACAAGAGGGAGAGCATGGTTCTAGGTAATCATATTCTGTCTTCCAAATATTCATGCTCTTCCCTTCTTATTTAAACTTCACAGGGTATTGAGACTTTATGCAAAACTCTCTGGATTTTTATTACAGACATGGCAAAACAGCTGCAGTGCTGCTTTCTTGAGGCAGGTACATTTCATTAGTGACAGAATGACCCAAATAGATCTACTAGCTGTCACACGAGACTAAACAAGGTTCTTTCACTAGTGACTAAGAAACTGTCTCCACCTTCATTTTAGGCTTACAGTCTTTTTAATCTAAAGAGACTAAAAATAATATATTCCACAAAACCATGTGTTTTTCAATAACAAGTTTATAACAACTTGAAGAAAATGTGAGGTCTCTGGGCAATCACTGAATGCTTTTACAACTTACCTGAAATTTTTTTACAAATTAAAAATATAAAACGTTCATCTTCCAATTTTTGCTGAAAATCAATTGCTCTCAATAATTTCTTATTTACACTTAAAATCAATCAAACTTCCCTTGTGATCCTTGAAGAATGTCATAAATGTGTTGTCTCTTTATATAGCCAGCCTGTGGTCCAAGTGTATACCTACTAGGTGCTTGTGTGGGCCTCACTGCTGAAGTATTCGACTACAGCTATCAATGACTTATTTTCTCCAGACACCTATACAGGTCATAGACTTATCATACAGTGGAAAGGCAAGATCAACAAAGCTAAAGAGAAGGTCTGCAGCAAATCAGGAAATGAATCAAAATGTCCCATTGTCCAGTCTTATCCTTTAAATACTAGATAGTCTTGCTTTAAGTAATTACATGCTTTCTTTGTGGCATGGTACAATTATATTGTCTAAAGACTCATAAGATTCTTCAAGAAGCACCCACATGGTAATTGGAGAGTAGTAACTCAAAATATATTGGAGTAATAACACACTTAATCAAAACATATTTGAATAGTAATTCAAAACATAACAGAACTGGCTTTTAAGGAAGTCCAGCATTTACTGAATGTGTTCCTTTTATTTCAAGGAAATACAAATATAGCGCACTGAATGTATTTGCCTTTTGGTGACTTGAAGTGATATCATTTGTGTATGCAGAATTTAGTGCTCAAATCTCACTCAAACTAGAATACAATTTTAAAAGGAAATGGAGTCAAAAAACATGCTGAGATGTGGATGGTGACAAAGAATCTTTGGGTTGAACAGCTACTAAGTACTAACTTTAGGGAAGGCCAACAAATTATGTTAATAAACCACTGAGGAGAATCCTGGCATCAGAAACCCTACAGAGAAATACAGTTTCCCATCTAACACACTGGAATCTGATACTGTATGACACAAAAAGAAGCCTCTAAGGAATATTGCATTCTAAATATATTCTTGACACCAATGCACAACTACAATCTGTAAATTTAGTTACTTCCTTTTTTTTTTTCTGTACTAGGGGGCATCATTGTGCTTGAATGGGAATTGAAGTCACTTCTGATGTTTCGATTCATGTATGCAGTTGATATCTTTTTTGCTACTATGATCTAGTAATAGACTTTTATTTTTTGTTGGTTACTGTTTATAGTAGCTTCATATTTGCAGTTTGCATTTTTCTTTAGAATAATCAAAACCAATAAGAAAAATCCTGCATCTGAATTTCATTTCCTCTTTTCACCTATTAACATTCATGTTTCATGCCATGTACAAGCATTAAAGAGAAAATCCTCTTGGCTCTGTGCAGTGAGACTTAGAGAAAGATCTAGGAAAATTCACTTCATGGTGTTCTGCTTAGGTCATACAGAAGAGCAAAGTTAAGAATGCAGCAGCATAGCTTTTTGGCAGGAAGTCTGTTTTAAATTGTGTCGAATGCTATTCCAATACAAAGTGCCTCGATATGGCTGTTGCTAATTAAAGAAAGGTTGGTTGCTGGCAATCTTGCTGATCAAGGGGAAAAACAGGCAAGGAGTGAAGGAGCTATTTAGGGAGTTCCATGCTTAGGAAAATAACGCTGGCACTTAGGTGGTGCAGGACTCTGCTTCAGCAAAGGCTGGAGGGATGAGAAGGAGGAGGGGAGGAGTGGAAGGAATGGCCAAAAGGACTAACCAGTTTGCTGCAGCCCAGAGCTGCATTCACTGAGTTTGCTGAAGCATCTGCATTGCACACATGTGTGGGCAGGAGAAAGGGTTTATATAATTCTTTTTTTTTTACTTATATTCTGTTTTCCCCAATAGTCATCTGTTTTCCATTTAAAAAGTTAATTGTTCTCATATATATTTGAATAAAAACTGTGGTTTCTTTTTAATGTAAAAGCCTTTTGCCCTCTGGGGAGTTCCTCTGCCTGGACTTACAGGAGAAGGTCTAGGCAAATCCACTGCAAAGCTCTGCCTGCCTCAAAGCCTTATCAAAGAGATTTTACACATCTGATGAGTGAGGCAGTAACACTGAATTCTCTCAGGTATATTACCATGGAGGTTTCATCTGTGTTTCTGGTCTAAATATGTAAATGATTAAGATGATGGTTATCTGTCAGAACACCTGTATTAAGAACACAGGTATTACGTTTCTTAAGGTCTCTGATGTTATATTTGAATAGCAGAATCTTGAACAAAATCTTTGTAGGGAGACTGAAGTTTTCCCTGCTCTGCCCTTCCTGAATATGTTTCCATTCTGTTCTTATTCAACATGATGTCTGCTACTACTACTTTATTTAAACTCTCTTCACCAAATTCTGTTAGTTTCACCAGCACTGACAAAGCCAAGGTGAAGTGCAAGCATTTTTTTGACATCCTATTTCAAGCAATTTACTCTTCATCATCCTTTCACATGACTTCTTTTTCTAAGACACATGCTCTTGCGAGCCAGTCCTCATATAATACTTCGTATAAGCAACATTTATACATAAGCTGCTTAATAATCTTATGGCCTGTTTCTTTTGAAAGAAATGTGCTCATTTTATGTAGACTTCTGACAGTGAAATGAAGTGACAACTTTTTGTTTCCCCCTAATTATCTGCTCCCTCTAGTGTGCCCATAGCCTTCCTTTATTTTGTGCTGTGTGAGTGTGTGTGCGTGCTGCGCATCATTGTGTTAGGCAATGCAGAAAACATTGCAGTTCCCTAAAAGCACAAAAGGAGGACGTTCGTATAGGAAAATCTGAATAGCTTGAAAAATCAGGGCAATCATTTAGTCAGTTTTTTAGATTAATAGCAGATAAGCTCTCAGCTTACATGCATAAAGATCCACAATAAGGGGCTGTAATTCACATACTGGACTTCTAGTTGACTTGGTAAAATCAATCTTTTCCTTGCAGATTTTCTGATGGTATTTGAAGAAAAAGAGAGATTTGACATTTCTTACTGTGTATTGCCCCCTACAGATATACTTGAAGATGACAATAAACTGAGTACAGAAGACTGTACTGTGTGTGTCTGTATGTGACTGTATGTGACTGTATTGCAGATTGCCATAAGTCCAATTTCTACTAATTTAAAAGTTAGCTTCTGAAACTGAGAAATCCTGTTGCTTATGTTAATGAGGTTTTAGCTTAACCGTTTATTTTTAAATTCATCTGTGGTCATACAAAATGCAAAAATCAAAAACAAAATCAAGCAAAACAGCACATCACACTGTACTGATTTTCAGTCTAGCAAAGGCAAGACATCTTGAATGCTGTCATTTTTCTTAAAGCATTTTCCTCCACTGCAAATAGAGAATATTAAATCATCTTCTCACGAAATCTATGCAAACCAATATCCATGAACATTTTATTCTAACATAAAGGAGACTTAAAAAAGAAACAAATATAACTTGTTTGACAGGAGAAAATATCATTCAGAGAGAAATTTATCAGTGAGACACCTTCAAAAACAGGTGGTTTATATTCATATTTTATGAATATAGAAGAGTAAATTAAGCATGAGAATGTGGGCACTCACAGATGCTCACATACACAGAAAAGCCCTTTTTTAACCTACAATTAAAAAGGAAACTAGCACAATAACTGCAGAAAGTAATGATCTCATAATGGAATAAGTATATATCATATCAGTAATTTCATGTTAATTGTTCAGTAAGAAATACTGTACTTAGAAGAAAACTTTGGCAAGCAGGGATTAATTGCAACTTGCTTTTCTAAATACATAATGTGGTAAATGTGGTTCCACAGGACGATCACAATGTTCATTAAAATATGAGTGCTCATTCTATTTCAATTTACATTAATGGTTCTGCAGTTAGGTAACTGGCCCTGCAAAAACCTTAACTAGGTCTGTCCTTTTTGGGTAACCCATAGGATGTTAGGAAACATCTTAGGAGAAAAGAAATTTTCTCTGCCCTTCAGGGAACTGTGCTGTGGCTGTGGCCTCGAGCTACACTCCAGGATGTGATGAAAATTCCTCAAATGGGAAGAAATTTTAATTCCTAGTGAGTGTGCTAAAATGTGATGACATTACCCATGTCAGTCTGCTTTTATTCGGTAGCCAGCTGCAGCTGTGAATATATGTCCTTGTGAACCAAGAATCCAGGATGGCAAAATTGTCTAATAAGCAAGAGATTTCATGTGCTGTTATTTGACAAGTCCAATCCAGAATATCTCACAGCAGTTTCACAGGCATCCAGCTGCCAGGAAAGCTCAGGAAGGCTCCTCTTTGCTTACTGACTTCAGGTCCCTTGGTCATTACATGATGCTCCTTACCATATGGCTTAGTACAACAGCAAAGATGTCCTGATATTGAAGGCTTACTAGTGATATTTTGCAGAACTGACACATTTTTTCCTGTATTTCCAGGATATATTTGTTATAATAACAAAATAGTATCATAACAAATAAATTAGTATAACTGCTTAGGATTCCTTCACTGACATCCTGATTTTTGTTAGAAACATAATTTTGTCAAAGCAGTAGGTTTTTGCAGAAATGCACTTTTTTGAACAATATTTTCACTGAGGATGCTTATTATATCCAAAGTGTAATGCATTTATCAAAGAGGAAGAGCTTACACTGCCCAGGAATTTTGTATCCAGATACCTGCAGAGGACGTGAGAGACCCAAATTCAGACCCCTGCCCTCATTTGAGCACCTTTGTTCAATCACCTCTGCACTGATCCAGCTACTTCTCTGAGGAAAAACTGATGAAGGCAGTAGAAAATGGGTTTCTCAGGCCTTTCTGTATCCCAGATAAATTTGCTCATTAGAGCTTCACCACAGAAATGACATTTTCTGGACTAAGAGAACCTGGAAACCAGACATACCCACAGGAATATACCAGACAGTTCTACTTAAATCTTCAAAAAGCTTTTATAAAGGCATTTGAGGAAGGAGACCTGCTGTGCAAAGAAAAGCTGTTCTGGTCTGGGCAATATTAATATGCAGACAACATTTCAGAAGCATTGGTCCAGCTTCTCAAAATGCTTCAGACTCAATTAAAAAATTCCTCTACAGGGGTATTCTTTTAGTGTTTCAATTTCTTGGTTGGACATCTGGTTAGGAAAATATGCAACTAAATCTGTTCCCTTCAAAGAGGGTTTTTTCCCAAGCTACTTATTTTCTTTCTCTGATTGTAATATGAGGTTTTTACCATGATATTAAAAATCCATTTAAGTATATATAAATGTACATGATATATAAATGTACATAGTGCACATGTACACACATTCACACACATATATAATGTATGTAGATAATATTTATATAATTTATATATGTTTATATATGTATATTATATATGCTGCTCAACATGCTAAAAGACAAAACTTGTGGAATTTTTAGTGCATTTTTTTATCATATGATGTTATTTCAATTTACTTCACTATATCAGAATGGATTTTATTTGATATTCATATTATTGAAATTTAAGAATGTGATGTTGGATGTTGCTCAGTATTTATCTAATATCCTCAGCTAATATCCTGAAATAGATGGAGGGCGGTAGTGAGAGTTCCACTGGACCCAAACCCTTTTCATGTGATTTTCTGGTAGTCAGAAGAATAATAGTGAGCTCAAATGCAGTTATAATTGTAAAAATTACTGAGCTGCTGGGAATAGGAGATAATAAGCTATTCCTAAAAAGCCATCCATTTTATGTGAGTTGTTTGGAGTGATTTTTTTCTTTTTTTTTTCAATTTTCATTTAAGCATAATTTTAAAATTACCTGATATTCATGACATGATTATCATGAGATAATATTAGCTAGCGTATTTATGGCAATTTATTATAATTACCCATGCAGCAACTCGGTATTTTGCATCAGTACTTGGAATAGTAATTTCTGTGTCTGTTTTCATATTATTTCCTCTTTTTGCTTTCACTCTTAAAATAATACCATGATACCTAACAAACATGGTATGACTTTTAAATCACAGTTATGTGAATAAGCAATAAAATGTAATGTCAAATTCTACGTCTCTCTCACTCAGTTTCTTAATCTTGACTTTAATAGTTTTAGTGGGAAAGACACAATTTTTAGAAATTACTTTTCTTAATCATTTTAAAATTAACATTTTTAATTACTTTGAAAAATATTTAGAAAGCAAAAACTCTTTGCATTTTCTCTTTTTTCTTTAGCAATAGTACATTTTTCTTGTTGTTATGCTTTTATATGCTAGCTCCACAAGGTATGCTAGTGTAAATAATCATCATAATCAAAAATATGTCACTGTGCAGCTAGAGAGACCTCTTGATTTTGACCCTGACATTGACCGTATATGGCAGGAAAAGCTGGTGACAACGTATGAGTGCCTAAGTTAAACACTCACCTAAATTTAGAAACCAATGACATCTCCTTTAGTTTAAGAGAGCACATACGGTTATGTGGCTATAGAGGCAGAATGGATAAGGTAGCCCACATAAGCATACTTGTCTCCATTGTATGTGCTTTGATTTTCCAAGGCTCACTGCAACTTTTTGAGCTGTTTATATGATTTGATGAGTTCTTCAGGGAAAATCATGGATAGACATAGAGAGATGCATTAGAACACCTCACAACAAGATTATTCTCTAAATTATCCCAACTAAGGTACTCACCCAAACACTGGCTGTGACCATGCTACAGTTCCTGTGTAACTAACAGAAATATTGCTCTAGGAACATGTTAATCTACTTTAGGCTTTATTTATTGGGCACTCCAATTTTAAGCAGTCACTATCTTTACCCAGTGTTCTGTGAAGACCCCAAGAAAATATCTTGTTTACTATAAGCTAAAAATTTGATGAAATAATGTCAAAGAATTGCTTGCTTCTTTCTTGTTTCTATATTAATAGATTATACCATCTATTTATGAGACTTTCAGCTCCCAGTGGAGGGAGTTTTGCATGCTTATGCCAGCATCACTTTCAAACAGATAATACTGAATCGCAGAAACTGCTCTGTAAGCTACAATAATGAAGGAGAATGATCAGCCTCCCTTAAGAGCCCTTGGCAGTTTGTAGGATGAGGACCCAGAAAACCATGTGGAATGCCTGCAAATATTAACTGTCTCTGCTGTAGTATAAGGGCTATTCAAATAGGAAAACTTCAAAGTGACAATCCCAGGTGAGACAATGAAGGGAGGAGAGTTAATAGCTATTTTTTAAAATCCCACCCTTGAAGCAATCTGCAATCATAAGAACTCTATTTGCCTACATTAGAGCTCTACTTACGCAGTCTCCTGTTCATGGAAATTGCTATATCCACATGATTTCCTGCCTGGAACCTGTTGAAGAGAACCTGACAAGTACAGATTGCTGAAATAGAATAAGGGGGAGTAATAAATTGAGAAAATATAACAAGTTAACTAATTCTTCTATTTTATGTTCTTGACAATCTGTTACCAGATTAGCATTTATCAATAAATACAAATCTGGTCCCTGATTATTACAAGACAATTTAAAAGACACATATCTCATTTGAAATTCATGGGAGCAATTTCATATCACATTAGAAATAGAAAAATTATCTTTAATATATTCATCATATACCCATCAATAATATGTATAATCACAGGAAAGATTAGTCAGTGTTTTACTTAGTCTGCACTCTGTTAAGGAGGTAAGAAGATTATGCTTAATTCCATTGGGATCTGCTTCTCTCTGAGAGAATGCACTTCAGTACTTCTATTAACATGAATAATGCTCTTACCTGTTACACAGAGTGAGAAGATAAAGGATATGGCTGGAAACCTTGCAAGTGAGGAGGCAAGAAGCGCTGCCCGTACTTCCCTTTAATGGAGGCAACAATCTTCCGAGGCCCTGTCCTCCTGGATTGTCTGCAGTGACTGCTAAATAGAATCACTCTGCTCCTGGTTACCTTTTTCTGTAACTTCTAGGAGATTTCACAGGCTGCAAACAGCATAAATGGTCAGTCAGCATGACACACACTACATATGACAGACACAACATCATGCTGGCAAAGATTAAAATACTTTTAATTTTTTTAACCTGGTGATTTTTGGTGCCTGTGAAAAGAACTAGGCTCTTAGACAATAAGATGGAATGTTTATCTTTAGAATGAGTATTCTGTATGCCTGATGTTAATGGTTTCATTTAGTGATTTGAAAGGAAAATTTTATCTGGCATAATGAAAGTAAAGTTGTGTTGTAGAAGTGATCATGCTCTTTATTTCTGGGTTGAAAATGCTTCCAAGGATGGGACTGAGGGAGCATATAACTCTGTCCAAGCAAAATATCCAAACCTACTCCGTGATGCAGTTGGGGTAGGAAATAGTTGCACAAACTTCTTTCATATGACACGGCATGACTTGAAACAAGCAAAAAGAGCTGGAGATCGAATCTATTTTAGGTCTAAAATCATCTTTGCCCCATTTGAGTGACTGGAGAAATGTCATGACTGAGGAAACTTGGCTTTTATTCTCCCTGAGATCGGCTTTTTTTTTCTGAAGGAACTCCACCCTTGCTGTCTTTGGGCTCCATTTCCTTTCTCATGTTGTGTCTGTCTTACCTATGCAAATGGTAAAAAAGCTCCAAAAGCTTTGCTTCCTGCGTCTCACATAAACGGCACAGAGAACATGAGAGCCTCTAGGTGGTACTGTGCTATAAAAAATAATTAGAAACAGCAAGAAAAGTCATGCTAACTACTTCCAAAGTTCAAGATTTTGCTTAGATTGTAAAAATAATATTTATGAAAGAAAACCCTTTTCCTTTCAGGTGAAATTCACTCCAACAAGCTAACATTCAAAACATCTTGTGTTTTAGCTGTGTCAAACTTCATTGCTTTGCATTTTCCATGTTTCTAACCGAGCTCTGCAGCATCCTATTTTGTACTCATTTTCACTGAGTTTATATATTTAACACTACTAGCTGTAGTGTTAATGTCATCACAGATTGATTCTTGTTTAGATATAGCAGAAAGTCCCTCTGAAAAATTCACTAAGTTGCTTTCACATTACCTAGGATATAAACAAACATCTTACAAGAGAAGCAGAAAACTAGCTTTCGTGTAGGACTCTTTCCAAAGCATATAAACCAGAGCCAAATCGCACGCAAGTGGAGGTGCAAATATATAGCATAAAACAAGATAAACGTTTGAAGTGATACGCAATTTGTGGTTAACACCAAAGGAAAGAACAAGTCATTTTACATGAACTGATTTCTCTTGCAGGGAAGCATTAGAAACTAAAATAGATAAAACTAATATTGCTTACTTTATTTAGAGGAAAAGAGCCCAGTATTTTGAGACAAGAAAGAATACCCCTTAGCTGCCTTGTGGGTGGACACAGGCTCAGATTCTACCCTAGGACAATGAAAAATTTGTGAAAAGTCCCTTCAAATATAAATTCTGCTTGTGAGTGTAATTTCAAATAACTTTGATTAGTGTAACACAGAGATAATTTTAGCTTGGTGAAAACAGTAAGTTCTTACTATATTTTCTGCTGCCACACTTAGGAAGGAATACACATACGGGTGCATGGGAATGAATACTGGATGTTAATTGTATTTTTTATGCCTAATATTAACATTTAAAATATCAGAGGTTGTTAATTTAGCCTTGAGCTTCAGATGGCCCAGGGGAAAGATGGAGTCAATCTAGGAATCTGGGCTCTCCAACTCAGTAGCATGGTTTTACTCTCACAAATGCCAGCTTTCAGTCTGTGCTAAAACAAATCATGTCCTGACTTGGTATCTCAACTGCTATGGGGGGCTGATGAGCTACAGAAGGGAGAAGAAAGTTTGTGTCATGAAGCTGTAGTACAAGCTGCATGTCTGTCTCCCTCAAGTACAGAAGCAAGCAACTCTCAGCAGAGAGCCCGAGATCTCCTGAGATGAGGGGTAGATCCCTGCAGGAAGACTGGATGGAGAAGTGCCCTGATATCTGCCTTCCTCTGAGCCTCACCCTGGGAAATAGGGCAGGACCAGTACCTGTTGTGCTGTGCTTAACTATTGCAAAGACTTTTTTCTGCTTCCTCCATATCTTTTATTCCTTTCTCTTCCTTTGCACTGTGTTACCTCTTCTCCTCCCCTTCTTTTCACCCCTTCAACACGCTCTGCCTCTCTTGACCCTAATCCCACTCTGTCTTTTGTGTCAGAGGCTGCAATGATTGAGCTGGTGATAGATTGATTATGGATCCTGTCTTCTCCATTCAGTGGTTCTTGTCAGAAAACCCGTCAGAAACAGTGGCAGAGTTGTCAGAGTGGATTAAGATAATGGGACACAGAATGCAGGTAGAGATGTACCACAGAAACTTTTTCTCATTTGGCTTGTGTCTGCTGTGGGATTAAATCTGAAACCACTACCAGCCTTGTATTCTCCTACCCAGAGAGCCATTAACTGCTCATTCCACGCATACAAAGTAAAAAGAGCAGATGGGGAGCATGACCAGTGGGAATTTCTAGCCTGTTCACAAAGAACCCCCAGCAGATATACTGTAGTAAAGCCTTCTTTTACTTTCTGAACTTTGATATTACCAGTAAAATTCAACAGAATAAAGAATACTTCTTCATACTGCAGCCTTCCTGTCAGTATGATTATTTCAAATATAAAACTTTGCAGTCCTAGATTCTATAACCCTCTGCATAGAGAATTGTTTCTGGTAAATAATCTGATCAGACCTATTATAATAATTGTACTTATTAGCATATCCCCTGCCTAGGCACCTCAAGCTAGATTGATTAGCATGTGGTTCCTGGTATAGAGTCTTTTTCACAGCAGTAGTGTATTATGTGACCTTTTTTTTTTAATCAAAATTTTAGTGATCCCATCTATCAGGTAAAATATGGCTTTGGAAGTTGTGAAATGGAATGCAAAAAGACCGTTTGGATTACATAATTCATTCTGGCAAGGCCAAAGAATCTATGTACAAATGTCATTTCAAAGCAAGTAATTAGATTAATCCAATCATCCTACTTCATTACTTAATAACTTATCCTCAGTACAACAGGTCACCGCATTAACTAAACGGCAAATGAACAATTCATGAAGTGTACTTACGCTGCGCCTTGATGAATTGCTGATGAGTTTTTGTCTAAGTTCTTGGCCTCTACTTTGTATAAAGTGTAGATAAAATTCACAAAGACAAGAAATCTACCTCACCTGGAGAGTGGATAGTCTATTATAGAGGTCTTGTCAACGAAAATAGCATGTTGTTTCTTAAATGTTTTATTTTTGTAACTTTTACTCTTGTATGCCTGTAATTGAAGTAGATGTACACATTTTGTCAGCTGGATACTGGTGCTATAAAGTGACAGTTACTCAGTCAAGCATTATTAATAGAATGCTTTTTAACTTGTACAAAGAACAGATCTAAAGACTGAGTGGCCCATCAGAAAGCAGTTATCACAAAAAGAGTGTTTTCGTTTTAAAAAATGAATTGTACTTATGTGAACTTATGTGAACTTCTGACCTTTTTTCTCAATTGGTTACAAGTTTTCATAAACACTGGTAAATTGACAATTTCTAATTACAGTACCTTATTTGCTTTTTGGGCTTTCAAACAACTGAATTTGTTGGGGGTTATTTTTTTCCTAAAATAGCATGGAAGCATTCAGCAGCTTTGGACATAGAAGGTTAATTTACATTCCTAAAATGTATTTCATACTGCATTTTCAAGCATTCTCATTTTAAAATGCTAACCTTTAGTTTCCTTGGGCATGTAATGATGGCCAGCAATCACTGATTAATATGAAATCACTTAGAAATGTCTCTTTCCGTTGAAAAGCATGGAATAATGTATATATGTCAGTCAAAATGACAAGTATGTACGTCGGTCAAAACCAACCTATAAATGAGAAAATCAATACACAGGTTTGGATTTAAAAAAAAAAAATATATATCTGTCTACAAAGCCACATAAATATATATATATTGCTTTCTGTTTGGTTTTTTTTTTTTAATAAGTTCAAAATTTGAAACAAAATATTCAGGTAATAGAAAAATTCAAGACATTACCATGGATATTTTTTTTCTAATTTTTTTTTTTTTAATAGAGACATGTGCTTGAATTGTCTGGCTGTTTAGGTTGTTTGCTCTCCTAGGTGATATCGCAGAAAGTGCAGTCATTCACAGCGGGTGTCTCCTGTGGGTCCTGTGTGCAGGGCGGCACCTCTGGCACCGCTCGCTGCGCGTTAGTTGCGCCGTCACCCGCGGAGGGCTGCCCCTGCGCTGCCCCGGCTCGCCCGGCAGAGGGCAGAAGGGGAACACCGAAGGATTGCAGTCTGCAGCCTAGTCCCGCACACGCAGAGCTGCCAAATTTTAAGGCTGTTTCGGAAAGGACGGAAACATCAGGTTATTTTAGAGTTTTGGGGTCAATTCTGAGCGAGCGGGGTGCAGAGAGGTTCCCTGCATTTTAAGGCTGAACCCCCGGACGAGCTGGGCTTCCTGGTGGGTTTCTGTGAAGGGAAGTTGCGAGAAGCAGGGCTGGTTTGATGAGTCTCGTGAGTAACTTGTTTCACGAGTAACTCACGTTTTGGGGGCACTTGTTAAGTTTCATTATTTTTGTGAAATAGTGACTGCAGTGAAAAGAAGAAGAAATTGCTGAAACCTATAACTTAGAAGTTTGAGCTTCCTGTTATGTCTAGGCCAGCAGCACATCAGTGACTTCACATGCTGTTCTGTCTATATATGATCTGAATGGCTCTACAGGCTTGTCTGGGAATAATTAAGTCTCTGATCTGCAAGAATTATAGAATGGTTTGTGCTGGAAGGGACCTTAAAGATCACCTAGTTCCAACCTCCCTGCCATGGGCAGGGTCACCTTCCACTAGAGCGGTTGCTCAAAGCCCCATCCAGCCTGGGTGTTTTCTGGGTTAAAGTCTCACCTCTTTCCTGTAGAACAGTGGTGTTTAGTGTGATTAGTATGGGCATAAATGTGATGAAAGAATTTGGGCCCCACATCCACCCCAGTGTTTGTTCTGCTTTGTAGTTGGCAATGACAGCAAGAAAATAAAGAAGCGACTTGACAGATCAGAAGGAGAGAGTCTACTGGAGAGTGTCCAAAACTTGTTAAGTATCTGGGATCCTCCTACTTACATACAGCAGTGGGTGCAAGATCTAGAAAGATTAGATCTCTCCTTTTGTAGTTGGGTCTCTCCTGTTTAGTTTCTTTCTATCAAAAAAAGAGATCAGGCTTTGCTCTTGCAAGCTGTAGAAGTGCTTATGGCACAAAGCTTAAGGCTTTGAGAGCTGAATGGCACATTTGGCTAGGTCTTCCGCACTGGGACCTGAACATACTCTCCATTAATTTATCTCATGCGTGTTGTTCTCTACCTCAAGCACTTAGACATACATTCACCCAATATATCTTGAGTTAAATTCCTTTTTCTCTTCATTTTTTTCAACGAACAAAGTCCTATGAACTCCATGTTTTTATTTTATATTTACATCTGGTAGCAAACCTGTTGACTGTGGCCTTTGAATTTACTCTTTGTAATGCAGCCAATATTCATAGATGAATAATTGGAGAACTAGACAGAATTATTGTAACAATAGACTCTACTGCAAGCCATGGACTTTGTTCACATTCATTCATCTAGGCAATGTGCTGAACTGGAAAAAAGAAATACAATCTTTACTCATGAAACCCGTATAGTCGATAATAGTTCTCTGGTCATTTGTTTTAATTACTCTCACCCTTGTTGACTGTCTTCTTTAAGCTTCACCAAGTCCAAGTTCTTTTGTTTGAATCTGAGCTATATCTACACTGCTCAGTAAAGTACAACATGAAGTTGCCTGAGAGAGCTCTGAGTGAGCTAGTCGAGGTAAGACAGCTCGTGTGCTTGTGGTACAGCTTGAGCATTTCTGTGATACTTCATTGAATCATACTGACATTTTGTCTGACATTCATCTCCTATATGGTTATGAATTAAGGGGTCTCATTTCTGTGTTCATACACACTTCAGAACTGAATTTTAAGTGCACTGGACATTTCCTAACATGCTTTTTGTGCAAGCTATCTTCTAGATGCTGAATACTATTCTCTAATATCCTAAAGAATTTATGCACGGTTTAAACTTCACACAGGGAATAGCCCACTGCCTGTTTAGCTGGCCTGAGGCCAGTATGTTCAGTCATTTGCAGTCTAAAGCACTAGTGATAAATGTCACCTTGCTATATATCTTGGTCTAATTTACAGATATTTGCAAGCCATTTGTCTTACTAAGAGAGAATTTTTTTGTCTGGCTACCAAACAAATAGGTTTTAAAAGCAACATTACAGTGCTAAACTCTTGGGATTATTTTTAAAGAAACCTGCAAAGGACAAATAACATTTAGATATGATTGTATAAATTGAATCATCAGAAATAAATCCAATCAGAAATAATCCAAATGAAGTTGGGACCTTTGCCGTCAGAAAAAATTGTCTCATAAAAAGATTGAAAATACATGATTTTCAGTGTATTTAAATGGATTTTTTTGAAGATATAAAAATATTTTATTCTGATATTTTTAAAAAAGCAAGGCTTATGTTTTTGGGTTTGAAATTACTTTTATTCTGAACTGGGAAACAGGTATAGGTAAGACAAAATTATTCATATTATAACAAAACACTTCAGAATTAAAATATATGACTATTTCTAGTGTAATAGATGAAGTTTCAGGGGCAGTTGTTTTTCCATCTATGAATGTTTTGGAGTTCAAAATTCTATTGTCATTTTACATGACCTTTTCCCCCAAAAAAATCTCAAAAAGGCTAATGGGAATATAAAATAATGCAGAGTAGTAGTTCTCAATATGGGTGGAAGATCCAAACGTTAACTAGTCATTCATTGGTACTGGGCATAAATTGGGTCTAATTTGCAAAACAGTGATTATTCTGCTAAACAAAATGTCTTTAGTATAACTGAACTGCACATCTTCAAAGTCAGTAAATCTTCTTGTAGTTCTTCAGCTTTGCAAAATTGCAGATAAAGTGCTCAGATCCAGAGTCTGCATTTATCTTCATCTTTGTTTTTCAAAAAGCCTGATTTTTTTATTTTTTTTTTCATTTAATAGAAGAACGGTGCAGAATCTTTACAGCATACATGCAGGAATCCTGAGTTCTGTATCTTTTGCTCAGCTGCTGTAGTTGGGCAGCATCTTCGTCACAATATTGTACTTTATATTATCAATTCATTCTAGATTTTTATAGCTTTAGGCAGATATTTTCAATTTTTGCTAATATTAATGGGAAAGAAGGTTGGATATACCTATGAAATTTCCAAGTATTTCTTTAAAACTGCATAAGAATAACTAATGAGGTAAGGGTATTTTCCAGCCAAACTTTAAAAATTACCTAACACTCTTTATGCAGTGGTAGCAATGCAGATTAGACAGATTCCTTAAAAAAAAAAAAAAAAATTACACCAATTCTTTTTCCGGCTGAAATTTTTACTTTTTTCCACGAGCTAGCCAATTTCTGACCTATTGTCAATTGTTGGAAGTTCACTAGGGAGAAATAGCCTTTATAATGAAATCACCAACAGACACTTCATGGTAGAATTCTTAAAAAATAGGGATGGGAAGTTAGATGACAAACTGTTAAGACCAAGCTATAATCAATATGCAAACTGTAGATTGCAATCATATGGATGATGATCTGCTGTTCTCTAACAACTGTCTTCAATAAACTTGGAACACGGTCCTGACAAATCCTTGGGGCTAGTGCTCAAGTAGCCCATGCACAAAGAATCAATGCAACTTTCATTGACATAGTTCAATTTGCTATGGCTTTGCTGCTGGTGCTATATAAAAGCATTCACTGCATGGCCTTCAGCAACTGTGAAGATGAC